>VWZI01023910.1:202836-243950 GCA_013396835.1 Psilopogon haemacephalus | reverse complement strand
TTTTAGATGGACTACTTTTTTTTTTTAAATCTTCTCTGAGAAGTGATCAATAAAATTTAACATCTTATCTCTAAAATTGTTACTATGAGCTAAAGAGGCTTTAATCGTGTTTGGTTTATAATGAAATCAAAAATACAAAAGGCAACCGATAATGTTGGTGTTTTCTTTTCTGTATACAGTCCAAGTTCATGTGGCTTGTACCCAGACTGAGGCAGCTGTGAATTAAACTGGATCTTTAGAATCCTGTCCAGCAGTTTGTCATGGTGATGCATATGTTGAATAACTTCAAAATACAGCACAAAAAATAAAGTATTAAACGTGATGCATTGTGTTGAAATTTAATCATCCAAAAAAATTATTCTGCTGCTTTTGTAGTGGGAAATACAGTGTGAGAATGAAGAGTCTTTGATTATCGTGACTTCAGGTTGTGTCTTTAGATGTAAAGACAATGTTCTACAACCTGTTGAGAATAACCATAAAGTGGAGTGAACCACAGTGGTTGTAGCCTAACTTAGCTGTAACGTAGCTGAAAAATGACATGTGCTACCATTTAGCTTCTTGAAATAGGAAAATCAAATGTGCCTATTGAGTGTAGTTTTGACGAGGGGCTTAGCTGCTGCCTGTCATATTTGAGAAGTTGTGGCAGTCTGGTGATGTTCTCAGTAACTGAAAAAGGAGGGAAATTACCCCCATTTTTTAAATGGGGGAAAAAAGGTAGACCTGGGGAGCTACAGACCAATCTGTCTTGCCTCTGTACTTGATGAGATCATGGAGCAGGTCCTCCTGGAAACTGCATTAAGATAAATGAATAATGAGGGGATAGCTGTTGACAGCCATCACAGCTTCACTAAGAGCAAATAGTGCCTGACAAATTTGGAGACCATCTGACAGAATTACACCATTGGTGGATAAAGGAAGAGTCACTGATGTTATCTACCTCGACTTGTGAAAAGCACTTGACACTTTCCCACATGACATCCTGATCGCTGAATTGGAGAGACATGGATTTGATGGATGCACCACTCAGTGGATAAGGAATTGGCTGGTTGGTTATATTGAGAGTTATGGTCCATAGATTAATGTCCAAGTGGAGACCAGTGATGAGTGGTGTTCATCAGGGGTCAGTACTGGGACGAGCACAGTTTAACAACTGTTTAATTCATTCAGTCCTGTCCATCTCAGCAACCCCGAGGAGGAAGACTTGGGTGAGGAAATTGATGAGAAGTTCAACAGGCCCCCGTTATTTGTGGTTGCAGCCCAGAAATGCACCCATATACTGGACTACATCAAAAGAGGTAACCAGCAGGTTGAGGGGTGCGATTTCCTCTACTGTGCTGTTATGAGATCACACCTGGAGTACTGTGCTCAGCTCTGGGGACCTCAACATTAAAAGAAGATGGACCTGTGGAATCAAGCCCAGAGGAGGCCCACAAAGATGATCAGAGTACTGGAGGACCTCTCTTACAAAGATAGGTTGAGAGAGTTGGGGTTGTTTGGCTTGGAGAACCAAAGGCTATAGGGAGACCTTTATAGCAGCCTTCCAGTACCTTAAGGAGACCTGCAAGGCAGCTGAAGAGCAGTTTCTGAAGAGACAATTTTTACATGGGTATGTAGTAATAGGACAGGAGCAAGAAGGAAGAAGCTCTTTACTGTGAGAATGGTGAGGTACTGGAACAGGCTGCTTAGAAGGGCTGTGGATGTCTCATCCATTGAAGTGTTTGAAACCAGCCTGGATGGGACTTCAAGCAGTCTGGTCTACTGGAAAGTGGCCCTGTCCATGACGGAAGGGTTGGAACTAGGCAGTCTTCAAGGTGTCTTCCAGCTCAAACCAGTCTGTGATTTGTCCAGTTACCCAGCTGTGGTATGTATGGAATCCCAGGAATCCTAGTCTGGAGGTGTAAGAGAAAGCCTGGAGAAAGGCTCACTCTTCTTTGGTCAAGGACAATCAGATTAAAGATGGTTTAGGCAAACTGGTATGGCTGGTACACTGTAAGGCTGTGCTGCTATTCTGTGAGACCTTGGTAATCTGGAGAGTTGGGTGGAAAGGAACCAAATGAAGTTCAGCAAGCACAGAGTCCTGCACCTTGGGACCCTACCCCATGCATCAGTACAGGTTAGGGGCTGGCTTGCTGGAAATCAGCTCAGTGGAGAAGGGTGTGGGAGTCCTGATAGGCAAGTTGACCATGAGCCATCCTTGTGGCCATGAAGGCCAGTGATATCCTCAGGTGCATTACGAAGAGTGTGACCAAAAGAATGTTCTCCTCCCCCTCTACACTGCCCCAGTGAGACCGCAGTGAGAGTATTGTGTCCAGTTTTGGGCTTCCAAGTTCAAGAGCATCAAGGAATTTAACTTGAGGTAGTCCCTGGTTTGAAAGGCTATTTTTTTTTAAAACTGCACTTGGAGGTATGAGAGTAACTTTCTTTTCTGTTGTTTCTCAGACTTGATTTAGCACTTTGGTGGATTTAAAGGTGAAAAAAGGTGGATTTAAAGGTGAAAAAAGAGACTTATCCTCACTTCAAAGAAATGAAAATTGTTTATTTAGGCTGTCATTTTCTTACTACTTGCTGATGGGCAGACTCTGTTGCAACTGCTCTGCTATGGATTTTTTTTTTTAAACACTGTGAAATTCACTTTAAAGAGCATTAGATAAATTGTGCCAAATTGCCCCTTCGCCTACCCCACTTACTTTTAGATTGCTTAGTTTTGAAAGACTACTTTACAAAGAACTAAACAGACATACAGTAGGTTTGCAGTTGTTTTCTCTCTATAGAATAGAGTCAAGCTGTAGAAAAAGAAAACCTCCTATCTCATGCTGTTATGCCTTGAAAAAAAGGCAAGCATGTATATGGCAACTGGATTATGTCACCATACTTCTTTCTCTCTTATGTTCTTATTTATTTGTTTGTGTGGGTCTAAGGCCACTTAAGAGAATTTGCAGTACCTAGAGATACCATAAGAACATTACCTATTAGAAGTTGCCATAAGGGAAGCTTCCCCATGGAGTAAAAAATACAGCACTTAAGTGAAAGGCAGGAAATCAGTACACGAAAACAAAGTGAGGCTTTTTTGCCTAAATATAAGCTAGCATTTCAGTGTGAAGTTGGGCATAAATATTTTTAAATACATTGTTGTCCCTTGCTCAGGAGAAGAAAGTAAGCTAATATATATTTGTCAGCTTACTGAGAGTAAATTGTGACAAAAGTCATATACAGTATTTAAAAACTCAGAAGGATTTATTGAAGTTTTCTTTCTACACGAGCTGATATATTTGTAAAATTAATTCACCTATATCACTGATGTATAAGCTTTTTTTTTTTTAAAGTGTTTTGTTCAGTTTCTGGAAAACAATTTCATTTACTTAAGATGTTTTACTGAATCTTACATTAAATATTACTAGAATGTGGAAAATGTTTTTAAAATATTTGGAGGTTGATGGATTAGCACTCTTGAAAGGGAAACAAAACACTAAATATTTCTAATCCTGCATTATTTACCGCATGGGTGGTTAAATGCTACTTTAAGCCCCATAAAATTAAAAGGGAGAAATCTGCCAACTGTAGCAGGAATTGGATTTAGGAAGAGTGGTACAGAGCCAAAATATTGCTACAGAATTAAATGTCAAAAATCTTCTTTAATAGTAGATATATAGTTCACAGTGTCTGGTTATGATTAATACATTTAATCTAAATCACTGAAAGTTGCTCTCTCCTTTTCCATAAAATACAATAGGACACAAATCAGTTTTACTGTAGGTGGATAACAATTGGAAAATAATGCATCTTCCCGCCCAATAAATTGTCAGTTATACCTTTTAACTAAAATCGATTCATCTTTCTAAAATTTATTGCAATTTCTAATAATAAATCTTTTCAAATGTTTATTCATTTGCTTTTTTGATACATTTGTGCCACTTTTGCTATGGTCTAATGTTTTTTCTTTTGATTCATTGTAAATTAGAAAATCTATTTTGAGTCAATTTTCTAGTTAAGAAGTTAAAATCTATAACCTAGCTATTTTTCCATAGTCTCCTTTGCACATTTTAATACCCTTGAACTTAGATACAATCCAGTAAATTCTGATCAGAAGGTGATTAAAAGACTTTTCACTGCAACTTCTCGACTGAGGGCCAGATTCATAAAACAATACTTAGAGACTGTTGACTGGTTTTCTCCTGCACATCTCCCTGATTCAAAGGGGAAGATTAAAACAGTTAAAGCAGATGAACAGATATATAGTTTTTGGCCAAAGAGTTTTAGTAGGAACAATCAAAATTGCCCTTTTGAATTAGAATCCATGTGTGACCATACAGGGAATGATAAAATCTCCTTCTGTTGTCCCTTTATAGCACCAAAGCAATGATAGTACCAAGACCACTAAAGCATACAGTGTGTTTCTTATTATTTGTTGTGTCTATAATTATTCAGTCTTAACCTCTTTAAGTGTGATCATTTGCCACTTCACAGTCTGAAAAATACCACCTTTAAAAAGCAAATATTTCAGAAGAAATTCTTCATAACTTCCTTTAATGATTGATCATCTAATCTGTGTTGTGAAATTGTATTCACTGTTCAGCAGTTTCCTTTTCTGTATGTAATAAAAAGTGTCAGAGAGGGATTGTCTTAATTTTTTTTTTCCTTTAATCTCTCAATGAGTATATTTCCTCTTCTGGTCCAGTTCAACAACATGATCTTTTAGTCAGTTTTCTGACAAGAATTATGCATGAGAAGTTCAATCTAGTGTGCATCCAAATTTCGTAATGCACAAATCTGTTTTGTTTATGGTATAAATGTCAGCATTGGCTGAATGGAGAGAAGGGGCTGGAAAATGTATCAAACAACAATGAGGAAAATTGCATTCATTATGTGAACTTGATCTACAGTATCACTTATTGGCAAATTTGTGTAAGCTGAAAGCAGCTCAGATTTTCAAGTGATTGATTTCAGAGTTAAAAAAAATCATTTGTGTGGATGGATTGGAATTCATTAATTTCACTAATTACACAGTGAAGAAAACAGATGTTTTCTTAGGCAAAGATCAGGCTTTAATTACAGGTCTTACCTTCTCATCTAAAAATAGTGTCAATATGTTCATGACTCCCAAAGTTAATTTCTTATTTTTATATGGAAGTATGATTCTGTTACACATTAGTTAAGCCTTCCTCTAATGGTGTACAAATCCGTATCTAATGCTCAGAGTACTTATTAAGGGATACCCAGCTCCTAATGCACTTTAGAAAATGAAGTCTTCAAGAGTAAGCTGGATAAAGATTGCCTCTTTATAATGTCCAAATCAGTACTACAAGTATAGCAGCTTTGCACTACCTGAAGGAGCCTACAAAAAAAAGCCAGGAAGGAATTTTCTACAAGGGCTTGTAGTGGGATGAGAGGAAATGGACTGAAGTGTAGGGGTAGCTTTAGACTGGCTATTAGGAAAAAAGACTTTATGGTGAGGGTGGTGAGACACTGGGACAGGTTGCCCAGAGAGAAGTCAGAGATGCCCTCTTCCTGGAGGTGTTCAAGGCCAGGCTAGATAAGGCCTTGAGTAACCCAGTCTAGTGGGAAGTGTTGCTGCCTGTGGTGGGTTAGGAACTTTACACACACACAACTGAAATTTACCAAACTAGCTCAGACAGTTTGGACTTAAGGATGCTAAATGTTATGATACTGTTCAGTTTTCAGTTATGCCTTTGTTGCCATGAAGAGCAACTGTAGAAGTATTATGTCTGAGGTTAATTCTTGCCTCCTGTGTATAGACAGAAATGTTTAGGAAACAGGTGGGTGTTTAGACACTTTGCTTTGGAAGGTAAATAGGTATCCTTGGGGTATTGTCCACTGTACTGTCTGTGGCTTTCAAAGCGTGTTACCAAGTGCAGCTATTTCTTACGCCTTCAGAAGAAAATAAACAGGCTGTCTCATCTACCTTAACCTAAAGGGAGACAAAACTGCCTGGAGATTCAGGTGCATCTGGTGTTCCCTTTATTTCACTGTCTTGCTGGAGGAGCTGGAAGTGGCCAGCCGTGCTGTCAGGCCAGAGATCTCAAATGGCCTTGACTTACGCAAAACAGATTATGCCAGTAGGGTGGCAGAGATGATCGGCTGTAAGGAGAGCTAATCAGAGCAGACACAAACCCAAGTATAGTGCTGGTTATTAGCATCAGGCTAATTGAATGTAAACATTTATTTCTTTATCAAAATTATCAAACTGGTGAAGTGGCCACAGCTGAGGAGAGGTGGGACTTTTTTGACCTCACTTAACCTTTCTAGTATAACTAAGAGGATTTGCCTTGGCAGCCCCTGTCTCCAAGGGCAGATCATTGAAATCATTAATGATCTGGCCTTTGGCAAAGTGCCTGGCACACAGTTCTCCAAGCAGACTTTTGGAAGCTTTGTGTGTTTTCTTTAAGGCACATCTTGACTCTGAGCATTCTAAAAAAGCTGGTGGGTTTTGCCTGTGTTTGTAGACCATTCTTCGTTAGGTTTACCTGCCTGCATGCTTGGTTTAGATTGGTCCTTTTGTCCTGCCTGAGCCATGTTGTTTAGTAACGTCTAAATGTTATGTGGCCTGACAGAAAGGTATTGCTTTATGTTGTTTGAGCAGCAGCAGCACACTTAACTTGTCTCTGAGAAACAGCTTGGGGAAGGCTGGGAAATCCCAGGCACTTGGAGCCTTCTCTGACAAAAGTGATAATCCAAACTGAAATCCTTGTTGATTTTCTCAGTGGCAATTGCACCTGGTCATGGATCTCCTGAGAGTTTGCTGGAGTCTTGGTGGTGCAGCAATGGCTGATTTGAAAGCCGTCAACCAATTGATGTTTGGTTGGCATGTTTAGGCATATTTTTTTTCTGGCATTACCATGAGTTTTTGTCACGTGCAGTGGGATGGTTGGTTGTGGGATGTTGAGACTGAAGAGAACTCCTTTGAGATTGTCCAGGGGTTTTGCCACATGCTTTATTTCGCTACGTTTAGCCTCTTTCTAGTGAAATGAGTTGAGCTGAGATCTATGAATTATCCTTGTATCTTGCTTGTGAGCTTTTCTGTTGTGTGCTTTTCTCTTGCCAGGTGATATTCTGACCAGGTATTCATCAGCTGCTCTGCTTTCCTGGCTGTGGCTGGCTTTGAATTCCCAATGTATTTTTGTTTACATTTGGAAGCACTGCTTTGGTTTCATAGGCTGGAAAAATGAACGCTGCTTTTATGATGACTTCCAGAAACTGAAATGCCTACATTTACTCTGCTGGATTTCACATGACTGATAGGTTTTGTGTGGGTGTTTGTGAATGCTTACAGCAGCACAAAGAGAAAATTGACAGGTGGAGAAAGAGTCACGTTGAAAAGTAAAGTTTGTGCTGTGGGTTTTTGTTTTGTTTTTTTTTTTTTTCCCATTTGCCTATTGCTGAGGTTAGTTACACAGGCTATTTACTTCAGTAAAAGCCTTGGAGAAGGTAAAATTAGAGCTGAAAACCAAGTGTGTAACACAGAAAAGATCTTGTGTGCCTGTCTGACAGCTGAATGTGATGTATATAGCTTACTAGCACTAATCATGCTTCTATGGTACCAGTTTGCTTCCTAATAAGAAGGTGGTAGATAAACTTTAAACAGCAGTGATTAGCTTTTCAAAAAGCTGTGATTTCTCTGCAGTGTAGAGAGCTGCATAGTTACAGTAAATATGCTCACTATACCTTGTGTGATTGTATATTGTAAAATTTTCCAGCAGTGACTGTATTGACACAGTCTCACGCTTTACAAGGCAAAGAGACTAATCCAGGTTCATAGAGGATAATTTTCACCAGTTTTCTTCCAGTCAGAGCCTAGTATTGTTTATTATGTGGTATCTCTCAGCAATTAAAGCTAATAAAATCCAGGGAGCAGAGACCCGAGTGGTATTTACACTCCTAAAATAAGAATTTCCATGTCTGGGGGATCTTCATGTTTTTCTCTCTAAAAAGTAATAATGCCACCCCATTTGATAGAAATGCAAAAATAAAGCACATAGCAAAATTTAAAGAATGTGTTTAGAGTATGGATTATTCAATCACCTAACTTCTAACTACTGTTGTTACACCAAAGGATCAACTTTTTAGTACTGTTTGAATGAATAACAGTAAGCCCTAATGAAGTTCTTGCTGAAATATATTTTGCTTTTATGCTACTGACTTGTGGTAGTTTGTGAATTTCCTGAGAATGATTCAAGTGGCATCTTGGAAAAAAAAAGGAGTGACACTGGAATGCTGTCAGAAGAACCTTGAAATTGAATTACAGCTTTAATATTCAAACTAGGGCATGTATTGTTATTTGTAGTATATGTAAAATGACTTTTATAGATGAAATTTAAAATCGGTGACGCAGAATAGGGTTTATAGAGCAAGGGAAGATCTCTGATGTAGAGCATGTAGCAGAAAGATGCATATTTATTAAATAAAGGAATTTTTAAAAGAGGGTTTGGTAAAAGAAAAGGTTGTTCTTGCTGATGTGTTACACAGATGATAGTCTGTGTTGCCAAAAACAAATGCAAAGCATTTCTGTGTGTTTCAGTATTTTATTTAGACTTAGTAAAACAAATTAAAATATTGGAGTATTTATCTTGTAAACCAGTGAACAGCCTTATTGAATCATAGTGTATGAGGCTTTCATTTCTGGGAGCCTGATGCTTTGTGCTGTGGTGTCAGAATGACCCATGTTGCTAGCAAGGCGCTGAGCTTTCATCTCATCCCTGGCACCCTGTCTGAATTGTCAGGTGTGGCCTCTTTCTACTTGGTTTAGATGTATGAATTCCAGAAACCACATAAAACCTGTGTGGTGTTCCTTAGAACTCAGTGGACATACACATTAGCCGAAGCAAGTATTTGGAGAGGTGCTGCATAAAGTACCAGCTTGCTGGCAGCAGTCTCCATCATGCTTTATTTCTATCATAGAACCCATTGCATGGAGGCACACATTGCATGACCCCAGACCAGTCAGCTTTGTATATTTGGCGGTAATGTTAAGTGTTCTGTGTTGTCCAAATATGAGATAAAACTGTCTTCTTTAGTTGTCTTGTTTGAGCTAAAAGATAAAGCAGAACCTTCCCTTTCTCCTTTGCATCAGTCCTTCATTGAACTGCAAAAGCAGGTTTGGAAGAGGAAACGAGGAAAGCCACCAGCTGCAGTGTCATATATATTGTTTCCTGGACTCTCATTTCCCACAAATATTTCATGGCATTTTCATGACATTTTTTCTTTTGATCTATTTTTCTGTATTCCTCGTTATCATAATTCCCTTCCTTACTAGAATTGTTTGTGCTGGGTTTGGTAGTAACTTTCGTAAATCCATTTGTCACAGTAAGCTTAATGTTTGCTTACACATTGTCATTAAAGAGTGCTAGCAGCAGAGAGTGAAAAGGGACAGCAGACCTTGCTTGGCAATGCATCAACACTGAGCTCAACACTATAGCTGCTTATGACATTCAAAACTTGACTGGACATGTTCATATGTGACCTCCTCTGGGTGATTCTGCCCTGGCAAGGGGGTTGGACTAGATTGCTGCTGCATTAAGGGAAGTGTTGCCAGCAGGGCAAGGGAGGGGATTCTCCCCCTTTACTCTGTTCTCGTCAGACCCCACCTGGAGTACTGTGTGCAGTTCTGGAGCCCCCATAACAAGAAGGATATGGAACTGTTAGAGTCCAGAGGAGGGACATGAAGATGAGCAGAGGGCTGGAGCACCTCTGTTATGAGGACAGGCTGAGAGAGTTGGGACTTTTCAGCCTGGAGGAGAGAAGGCTTCTAGGAGACCTATGCAGTTCATTTCAATATGTTCCTGTTTTTAACTAGTTTATTTTTCAATTTTTTTAATTTTTCAAAATACTTCATTTTTTTTATGTGTAACATCCCATCTGAACTTTGCCTCTTGTGTTACCATGTCAAAACAAGAAGAGCAAACCCCTCTGATGATTTCTGTGTGCTAACTGCATAGATTTACTGCTGCAGTTTGAAGATTTTTAAATTAAAATATATCACTTGTTCCAAATGTATTGATTTATACATCTCTTTGTCGATATTAAGTAGGGCAACTTTTCCAATAAGTTAAAAAAAGAACTGGCAAAGCAGGTTAAATTTAGTGGATTGGTTTGAGTTTATATTTCAGCGTTGCACTTGTTTGTGTGTTCTTGCTCTTTTGCCCTTTATTCTCAATCACATTTACAGGTATTTGTAATGTCCCCTAACTGAGAAAAGATGTATCCAGTGGCACTGAATTCAGGCAAAGTTACAGACATTCAAACATGACACCTCCGAAGTTTTATTTCTGAGTTTTCAACTGCTAATGAGTGCTTAAATATTCTACCTAAGGTTAGGAGGGATTTTAACACCTGAAAAAAATCTTGAAATGTTCTTAAGCTTCATGGTAGCAGGGTAAAAGTAAAGAATTCTCAAAATGACTGCTTTTCTATAAGCGCTCTTGAATAAAATGTTACAGTTCTATCCCCCCACCCCTATTTTTTTGTTTGAAATGGCAATAAAATTATTGATTTTGTCCACTTGTCATCAACCAGCTGCTTGTGCAATAGCAATTTGCTTTTAGAATGTGTGCAAGAGTTACCAGTGGAGATAATCTTACTGCTTCTTAGACTTTTCTGTTCTCTTGCACCTGAATGCTGAACTACTTCATTTCTCCTAAGTAAGCAAATGGACAAGTGTATAGTAGTTGATGATGATCAACCATCTTAAGCAGAATAGAAGTAGAATAAGCCAAGTTGGAAGAGACCTCCAAGATCATCCAGGCCAACCTATCACCCAGCCCTAGCCAATCAACTAGACCATGGCACTAAGTGCTCCATCCAGTCTTTTCTTGCAAGTTAAAATATCCGTCTTCTAGTAAAGGAATCACATCCAGTCTTCCAAGTGTCTCTGAAGAGCTGTGCCATAAGCCCATAAACTGTACAAGGGGCAAGTGGTTGGGAACATGGCTCTGCAGTGCTCCGAGTCTTCTCTGTCTTGGAAAGCTGAAATAATGAAGCTGCATTCACCCACAAACAGGCTGAGAGTTCATCAGTGCTGGGACTGGGCAGGCTCATCTCAGGATCCTGCTCTCTAAAGGAGAGCTGGCTGTGGGACTGTTGAAAAGTCCTAGTGCAAGGCATTGTGTGAATACAAAAGCATCCTCTGACTTACCGTGTGAAACTTTGTCCATACTTCTGGTTTTGCTCAACCTGTTCTGCTGATTGCCATTGTGAAGGGCAGCTGGGATGTAAAGATGGGCATAGCATTTGCTAGAGGAGCATAAGTCTGGTGCAAATCAACAAACCATAGTGGGATTTGGCCTCTTTTTGGTCTGTAAATGTAGACTGAAATGACACCTAGTAAGTTCATATCCATCTTATGAAGTGCCAGGTAGACCTGCCTAGGGACTGACCAGTTCCCTAAAAACCATGGTGGTGTTTCTTGATTTTTAAAACTATCAGTCCAGTTGCTTAAACTCTAGAAAGTGACTAAGAAATTCTGTTTGGTAGTGATGGGTACAGGTAGAGAGCTTTTCCCTGCTGAAAGATAAAATGTCAATCATTTTCACTTTTAAAAGGTTACAGTCTTTCTTAATGTGGCTTGGCTTAGTGTGTTTTGATAGCAATTGTGCATGTTAGGTAAGCTTAAAAAGCAAATATCTACTGTAATACTGTTCTGATTTTTAATCTGCACGCTTTGAGCAAGTTGAACACATGATGACAGCAGCTAATTAGTTTTAATGGTAATATGTATTAAAAAAGGAGGAAAAGGGAAACTATAGAAACATTCTGATAGACTGTTGACAGCCATCAAGGAGTGTTTGTCTGCAAAGTTTTAGAGAAACTCCTGGAAAATGAGTATGTAGTTTCTGTCTTTAGGGATAAATTGGTAGTGCTTGCCAGAACCTCATAGCAGTGGAACATCTAAGCATGCTGTGAGGTCTGTGATACTTGTTCTTTACAAAGGGAAGAAAAATTATGTATATGAGAGGTGCTTCATATCTGTAGAGACAATGTAACTTAGAAAGGGGGGAGAAAAATCTACAGCTTTCTTTGTCTCTCCAAATCAAATTAATTTGAACTTTCAGGTGTCTTATCTTAGAGGGTTTTACGATAATGAATTGAACTGCATAACCAAGATTGTGTAATTTCTTTCGTGAGGTGTCGGTGTCTCTGTTTTTTCCAGTGTAATAAATCTGTTTTGGTGTGAAGAGGGAGATAGGCATGTTATCCATTGTCATTCTCTAGTGGAAAGCAAATTTTTTTTCTTGCCTTTTTTAACTGAATTTTCTGTGAAAATGTGGTGAGCTGCTACCAGTTGTTTTTTTTTTTTTCTTCCTTCCTATCTCATTTTAATGTCTTCAGAAATTCCTAATTCATTTGACAATCCGCTTAAGTTTGACAGTCATTCAGATGTAAATTATTATTAAATGACTGAAGTTTCTTGAGAAGAAGTAGCCAGGCTGAGGTGACAAGTTTATTAACTCCCTTGATGAAAGGTTTGTGGCATAAACTTGGTTATTAGCATGAGAGTAGCCCACGTGGGAGTCACCTTTAGAAATGCTTCAGCATTTGATGGGTGTTTGTGCCTTCATTAGACATCAAAAGTCAGGTAAGTGTCAGGTGTAAAGCTATAAGAAGCCAAGTGGTGTTGCTTGCTTTGTTTTCATCTTCCTTCATCGAGGCTGCATGATGAACAATGGAAACACTGATTTTATTGATTTGCTGGCTATTTTAGTTATGGTTAGTAATTAGTATCCTCTGTTATCCTTAATTATTTTAGGAAGTGTTATTTATGTTTCATTTCATTTTACATGAAGCTTGTTTTGTTTTTTGGGTTTTTTTGCCAATAGAATCCATACTGATTTATTTCTTTTTGATGTGGTTAAATTTATGGCTGTAGTGACCTCTAAGTCTTACTTGAGCTTTTGGCTGAATATTCTAAAAATGTTGTGTTTTCCTGTTTTAATAGTGTCTAAGGTTAAGTTTCCCTAAGGTACCGGTGAAAGATAATGCCAAGAAGATTCCTGGCAAATTTTCAAAAAGGGCAGGTCCCTCGAGTTCCAAGAATGATGGGTCAAGGAGGAAGCAGACATGTTTTCTGGTAGCCCAGAATAAGAATTGGGTCTCTGCTAGGTTTAGTCAAGTAAAGCACGTAACAGAAAAGGTAGTGTACTACATCCTTGGATTTGGGCTGTATGTGAAGCACATTTACATCTACTAGCACCAAGAAGTATAAAATAAAATTTAATACTACTGTGCATTCAACTTTTTACTGGCGTTTTAAATCCTTTACTTAGAATCGTAATTCCTAGAGATTCAATGATTCCTTCTGATTTCCTCTTATTTACACTGTGTTGTGCTATTCTTGATGTTTATTTGGATTATATAATTAAACGGAATAATACAGTGTTACTAAGTGGCTTGAGTATGAGAAGTTTCTGCCTTTGGTTTGCATGGCGACAGATTATATGGTTTCTTGGAGGAGGAAAAGATGTCACAGATGCCTAATTCTGCAGGTTGTTGGTTTTGTTTTGTTGTTTTTTTTTAAAGAGATATTTTCAATTATTAAAAATAATAATTTTTAAGTAATTGTTTTTAAATACTTTTTAAAGTATTAAATGCTTGATTGGAAAGAGAACTTGACACCATCTATCCAGGAGATTTGTCATACTTCTCAGTAGTATTGCCATCCTCAGTAAGAAATGCAAGCAATTAAGATGTCTATTAATTGATCGCAACTTCTTTATTAGCTTCATTTACACCCAATTTATTTATGCCTTTTTTTACTAAGGAAGTTTTGTGCCTGTGAATCTGGAATGCAGGAGAAAGTTGTTTGCTAAGTTTTTGTCTGTTACTCTTATTGTGTTGAGCCTGTGCTTAGACATTAATGATGATTGTACTCGACACGATGTCAGTCAGAACAAATAATCACTCCAAGAATTTTAGGTTTTTAACTTCACCTGGAGTGTATAAGAAGCTATACAAAGTTAATTTCTTAAATGCCAAAAGTCTGTAGAGTTGATGAGGACTGCTGCATTTAACTGAGAAATGTTTATGACTTTATTACATTAAAAAAAAAAAAAAGTTCTTGAGAACCAAGAAGAGCGCCTCTGACATAATTTAATTGCATTATTTTATGCCGTTCAGATAATTGAGGTTGAAGTGAGCTGTCATGTTGAAGTCATGTTGTACTCATGCCTTAGTGGACTTCACTTTCAATACTGTGTTTAGGTTTTAGCCTTCCAGCCAATCACAAAACCAGGCCAACGTATATACCTGCTGCTTCAGGATGCTATCAGAGTTATAATGTTGTATTCTGTATAGTATATTTCTTTCCCATCAGAGGGTTTTTTTCAGGCTTTCTCCAGGACAAAAAAAAAAAAAAAAGAGAGCAGCAATGCTAGCTGTATACTCTGTCATCTGCTTAATCCTTATCCCCCTCGCATTGTCAATACTCATCTAATTCCACTTTAACAACAGTAATTGGCTGATGGAGTAGCAGATATAGATTTGTTTTCCTGATGACTCCTTGACTTTTTTCCTCCGGTAATACTAATAGAATTCCAAATCCTTACTGGTGTGATCATGTCATGAGTAGGTCAACAGTCATGTCAAGGTCCTATTGGAAACTTCATAGCCAACATCTTAATTTAGACTTAGCTATCTTTTTTTCTGTTGTATGTGCAATTGTAAGCAATTCTTTCAAGTATCACACTCATTCCATTATAACACAATTCGTTTGATGCAAAGGGAAGCAGTTCTGCATGTGAATTGTTTGCTGAATTGGGAGTTGGTTGCACACAATCTCAATATAAGCCTCTTTCCAGGTGTGATGCATTCTCTGAGTTACGGTTGTAGCTTGAGAGAAACAAAATAATGTCTGTTTGCTGAGATTTTCAAAGTTATTTCAGCCTTTCAGCTAATGAGAATTGAAATGGATATTTTGGCTTTCTAATATGTAAGGAAAACATATCTGAGAAATTGAAATGGAAGGTCTGTGGCAGGGCTCAATTGATCCCATTGTTTCCTGCCACTAGAAGGAAAAACTCACCTTCTTGCTTGCTAATCCAGCTCTTAACCTCATCTCTCACCTGCTCCAGGCTAAGTTTCTTCCCCAAATCTTGCCACAGCTCTAAATTAGAAGACCCATTTCTGAGCTGCCACAATTCACCAAAACAGGAAAAAAAACACCAGATTGTATTTTGAGGTTAGCTTTCTGAACTTTTTAGTCAATTGAAAGTGATGTAAAGAAGGTCAGAAGCATCACCTCTGGCAGGAATGTGAAGCAAGATGTAAAGAGAGATGTGAGACAGCCCCTTTTTAGCAGCTGTGGGTCATTTAGGACGGACTGTTTCCTGGTGGGACTTTACCAATAGTTTTTCTACTATATAAATTAAAATTGATAAATAAAACTCTAGGAAGTTGTTTGGAAACCTGTCCAGGTTTGATGCACTAGTAATAGTCTTTCTCATTCCCATACAACTTAGAATCATAGAATCAGTCAGGGTTGGAAGGGACCACAAGGATCATCTAGTTCCAACTCCCCTGCCATGCCCAGGGACACCCTACCCTAGATCCAGCCTGGCCTTAAACACCTCCAGGGATGTGGCCCCAACCACCCTCCTGGGCAACCCATTCCAGGCTCTCACCACGCTCATGTGACCCTTCTCTGGACATGCTCCAGCATGTCCACATCCCTCTTGTAGTAAGGATTCAGTGATTCCTTCTGACTTACCTGAAGCATCCTCTTTATTTTTGGCACTGATGTGTATCGTATCCGGAAATGGGAAGTATGCATTCCATGGATCTAAACCAACACTCTAAGTTTTTGGTATTGACTTGAGTAAGGACAGAGTAGACTGCATATGCTCAAGCTGTCAGAAAAAGCTGTAACAACTGATTAAACACCTTTTGTCTCTTAAAGCATGTCAGATTTAATTGAGTGGTTAAGAACCAGTTTTGGCAGAGACTTAATCTCACTTAGTCTTTTGGCTAACTGAATAGTACTCAATATTGAAAGGGTGCATGCAGTCTCTTGATGGAGATTTATGCACTTGACCAAGTGCTTAAATTTTACAGGGAAACATTTAAATTCAAGTGCTTTGGTAGTCCTACATCAGAAGCAATGCCTGTCTTGGGAATTACACTGCTAAATCAGCAAGGAATGTTAACCAGCCGGAGTCTACAACCCAGCTGGCTGCCTTATCAAAGCTCCCACTTTCTATCCTCTCTCCAAACCATCACTTCATGAGACCATTGACCAGTTACAGTGAAGTCAGCCATTAACACTTCTCTGTCTAATGTATTAGTGTGTCCTCTCAATGTTTCTGCATGAGTGATAGAAAGAAAGCAGAAAGGGGAAGAAATGAGGAGAAAACCTCCAAAACAAAGCATTTGCTGTTTAGCAGGAATATTAGGTTTCTTGGTGCCAAGCCATGCAGGTCTTTGTCTTCCACTTCAAAAGCATGGGCCAATCCCCAAATTGTTATGCTTTCTGAGAATCTGGCCCAGTACAAAAACATTCTTTTGGTTAAAAAAATAACAGAAATTGCTTTGCTGCAAGTGAAAATAGAGAGAAGCCCAGAAAGCACAGAAGTGGTAATCTACACTTGCCTACGTGTTTAAGTTTTCCCCTGTTCTGTAACTGAGGCTACAGATAAGTGTAGCTGAGGAAACAGTAGCTTAGGATATTAGTCTGTAGTTTAAGAAAAATGAGCTGCCTAGATATTTAAACACGCAAGAACGGCAATAGTGTGTCATGATAGATCCTTACACTGAAATATTTTTGTTCAATGCTGTTGTATGTGGAATAGTAATTAATAATGTACAAACAAGTGGTTTCATCTACATGGTAAAAGACATAATCATATTCTTTGGCCCAGCAGTAAGCAGTGTAAGTTTAGCTTTAATAGACCATTGTTGTATCAAAGACATACGCTGCTTTTTTTCTGTAATAATGATAGAGCATTATTATATGCATCATTTTATGTGTGCAGTGAGTATATTGTCTTCTGGTTTGGATGGAGTAGATGAACTCTTTCTGTGTTTAAGGAGCAGTTTGAAACAGCTGATGTATCTGATTTCTCTGAGCCTTGCCTGTATTCTTCAATGTTACTGTTTACTACATCATTAGTATATGAAAATCTGTCCATTAATCAGGCTGGGATTTGAAGATGACAACCAATGATAAACAAAAGTAGCCTGAAATCACTTTTGTTATAAACCCAAAACTCAGAACAGTCTCTCTGAAGAACAAAAATCTGGATGTAACTGTGGTAATGTTTTAATTAAAGTATGTTTTATTAGCTTCTTTCACCAATCTCATTTCAGTCTCCTATTTTCTTCTCGTTAATTGCTCTGTCTGTAAGCCTGAAATACATTGTGGTTATCTTAACTAGCTGAGAATTCAGATTTGAGGTAATGTCTTATTTCACTCCATCATGAGGGCAGTTCAGCAGTGGAAGAGGTTGCTCAGAAGCGTTTGTAGTCTCTGTCTTTGGCAGGTTTCAAGATCTAACCAAATAAAGCCTTCAGTAACCTGTAGGAGCAGGGCATTGAACTGCAGACCTCCTGATTTCTCTTCCCACCTGAATTACTGATTGATTCCAGGTAATGATCCTGTCCTGTGATCCTGTTCTATTGGGAAGTACCACATCATAGCTCTATCGTTGCTTTCTTTTCAATATGCATTCAGTTCCCTTTTAAAATTAATTTTATGCAGCTGTTGTCAAATGGGCAGGAGAACATCACTGAAGGTCCAAAACAGCAACCAAAAATGCTTTCAATATGTACGTGTATTTCCTCATTACTAGCAGGTCAATAAATGAATAAATATTTTTAAAGGCTAGCTTTTGTTTTATTACAAAGTTGGCGTATTTCTAGCAGCATGTTATGTGGAATACTGCTCTTTTATTTCTAATTATAAAATGGAAAGGCTTTTTGACTTAGTGTCGATAGTGTAAAAAATGAAAATTTCACACTTGGTGATTCATGTAAGCTTATTTGCTAATGTTAGATTTTGGTTTGTGGTTTTTTTTCCTCACATATATTAGATTTTCTTCTAGTTGGCTTTTTGATTCTTTTTCCATCTCTCCTGTTTAAGGTAGAATAGGGCAAGTCAGCACTTTGGCCTTTGTTTCAGTAAAGAGCTTTTAAACAGTCTTCTGTTGTAATCCACCAGCACCCCAAAGGTTAACAACCTGTCTTAAAGAGAGGTTGAATGGAACAGCTGAACTGATGTAACAGTTTACAATTCCTAAAGGAGAAGAGGGTGAGAGGATGCACATTCTGGGCCGATCCTGCTCCTTGCCACTTAGTGGAATTGTTTAGTATTTCGCTGAAATTACTCAGCTTGAATTTGTCCACTTGCAGCATTGCAGTGGGTTAATCAGCTCACTAAATCCAGTGAATGTCATAGCTGGTTGAAGTTGTCAGGTGTTACAAGAGAAACATAGGAAGAGCTAAATGAACAGCACCATATCCCCTCTGGAGTGGCAGTATGCTGTTAGGTTAATTTACGCAGTTCTGCTAAAATATAATTACAAATTCCAGAGCAAGGTTGGACCTAGCCTAGTCTAAAAAGGTAACTATTGAAAGAAAGCAAGCAAAAACATTAGCAGATTTGACTTTTCACTGTTTTGCTTGGAGGAGTTAATCAGTCACTTCTAACATGTTTATAACAGGAGGTATGTGGACATACTGGAGTGTGTCCAGAGAAGGGCCATGAGAATGCTCAAAGGGCTGCAGCACTTCTGCTATGAGGACAGTCTGAAAGAGTTGGGGCTGTTCAGTCTGGAGAAGAGGAGGCTCCCAGGTGACCTTCTTGTGGCCTTTCAATATCTGAAGGGGGCTTACAGAAAAACTGGGGAGGGACTTTTTAGGCTGTGGGCAGCCTGATCTAGGGTAGGGTGCCCCTGGGCATGGCAGGGGGGTTGGAACTAGATGATCCTTGTGGTCCCTTCCCCCAATCCTGACTGATTCTATGAATCTATGATTCTGTGTTCTGGCCCTTCCTTTCCCTTCGCCTGCAGCTGTTCTACCCATAACAGACTTCTCTGTGCTGGTAGAGGTTCCACCTTCCAGACACAAATGTTTTGAGTAATGATGTAAAATATTACCCTTACATATGTAAAACAATGCCATTTGCTCTGCATACCAACTAAATGAGTTTTGTTTTGAATGTTTTCTTTTCAGTCTTTTTTCAGACTTCAAAGAAACCTTCCGTGAAGTTGCATCTTCTGTCAAGTGAGTTTAGGAGCTCACTACTTGCTTGAGCCTGAATTCCAAATGTGCTTTCAGACTGTCACAACATTATTCCCTTTCCAAGCCTGATTTTTATGGTGATATAATTAACAGACAGAGTATGTTGGTACGAAGACAGACGTCTACTGGTTTTGACACTGAGAATTAATTACGAAATAAAAGACAGATTTGTGCTCAGGCTAGAATTAGCCTAGCAGTTCAGAATACAAGCAGTCACCTTGGAATCACGTAACAAAAAGTGACACCCATTCTTTTACTATAGGCTAAATATATCTTGTGAACTTTAGGTAGATAAATCATCAGCATGTCAGTTCTGTCTGCTATTCTGTTTAATTAATTTGGAAAATAGTTGTTGCTTTCCTTTGAGACAAGCATGGAGTTCATGTTTGTTAAATATTAAAAAAAAAAAAAAAAGAAAACTGACCTAACTGCTTATACTTTTTGAAGTGGTTTAGATTATTATCAGAGAGGTTGTTCATTTTTGCTAGAAAAAAAAGGTGACATTCAGCATATCGTTGGTAGCCAATTTTAAATGAAGTAAAGTTTCAAAAGAGTATCTATAATACAGTTTTTCAAACCCTTTAATTAGTTTTTGCATAGAATAGCTTGCACAAAGTGCTGGCGTCGTATTTTGCTCTCATTCCTAGCAGGTGAGCACAATTTGAATGCCTTTAATGCAACTTTCTTTATTTTATGCCAACAAAGACTCCTCCAAACATCCTGCGCTGGTTAATACGGCAAAACATTGTGTTAGCCTGTTAATCTTGAGTGCACAAAGAACCACTGGAGGGTAAGAGGAGGGCATCTGCTGGATAAGCTTTTAATATGATGGGAATGATAACAGGCCTATGACTGGTGCAGGAACCAGCTAATCTTTTACAGTAGGTGATTAAAACCAGCGCATGTCTTCTTTTCAAAATTTGTGTATTGATGCGGGGCTCTGTATTTCCTAACCAGACAAAGAGACAACTGACTTAAGGGAAATGTGGCTGTTCCAAGCTGCACAAGCTGCAGTGACCATTTAAAGTTTTTAGGCCCTACATGTTCTGGGTGGGTTATTTTTGTGATCGATTGTCACTGTGATGGACGATCCCATATTTACCTCCTCTATGTATTTGTCACCACAGTCGTGGTTGTAGTAGGCTTTTTATATTAAGAACCCTTGGAAACATCAAGAAGTTGTCTCCTTGGAGTTTTGCATAACTAATGGAAAAAAAAACAACTTCCCTTATTACAATTAAGGAGTGGTTGTGAGGAAGAAAATGAAGTTGCTGGAAAATCAGTAATTATTTTCTTTATTTCCTGCTGAATAACACAGGGCAGCCAGTCCTTGTTCAATTTCACCTTCAAGTGTAATTGACATTTTGATGCAGATTGGACCTTCCTTTGGAAGAAAATTATTTTGAAAGATGTAGAAAAGATTTTTAAACTCTTAATGTTGCTTTCAGGAAAGGGTTTAGTGATCGTGCACATTATAAAGATGGCAAGCAATTAAAATATTTACCAAACTGTGTGATATTATGTAAACACTTTCCTAGGCCAGAAAGTATGGTAATTTTCAGACATTTATGCTACCTTCTGCTTAGTTGGCAGTGAAAGCAGGAGCCAGTTGACTGTTGACTATTCTTCAAACATAGGAAGACTAGATGTAGAGATAGCTGATTACTGCCAGGAAGGGCATTCTTAGGTTTTGCACATGAATGCTTAATATATGCACTAGGGGGGTCTTAAGCACTCCATTCAAACATGAACTGTTCTTGCGAGCTGGCAAGCATTAAGGTAAGACTTAGAAGCTAGCATACATCCAAGTTTTTCAGGAGTTAGTTCTGGCCTGTAGTCCCATGTTTAGTATCATTTAAGATGCTACATGCTTCAAAAATTGTGTGCAGGTTTTTCTGAGCATCAGTAAAAAGCGCACATGACAACTTAGGTTTAAGTCTTTGAGTCTTGGTTTTGTGCACAAACTTGTTATTTTTAATAATGCTTCATTAAGCCATGTGTATTATTTTACATAGCAATGCTGGTAAAGTTTCGTTTGCACTTACATCAACACACTGGGATCTGGCATATTTTTCATTAAATGAAGAAATTGGGGCCTTTGGTCTCAACTGCAGGAATGAAATGAATGTGGAATGGAATCGGTTCCTTGCTCATTAAACCCAAAAGCACCTGCTATATTATTATTTGGCTGTAAACCAAGAAAGAATGGTTTAGTTAAAACTGGAGGGAGGGAGGGTGGGTATCACTTAATCAAATTTATACAGCTTTCTGAAAGTTACTGGAACTAAAGTAGTTGGTGATGTAATGTGTGAAGTCAAAGACTGTTTTGCTATGCTGGAGAAAACTAATGGAAACATTCACTTGGGGTAAGACAAATGGTATTAAATGAGAAAACACACCATGAATTGCAAATGGAGCTGAGTTAATTTGTTGCTACAGTAGTGTTGCCCTACTGTTAAATGAAGGCTGTGTAATTATCTTGCTGGCAGAGATAATGTCAAAACCTCATTTCTCCTTACATGCCTCATTTTTACATGAGGGCTAATTGAGCTGCAAGGTGACAACTGATTATATATGGCTATCATCAGGTCCTCTTGCTCAATTTGCAAATAATGTTATCTTTTTGAAGTGATGATTTTTATCACATGTCAAATTAAGGCGTTAAAAAAAACTTTTTAAAGCTGTTTTAGTAATTTGTAGCATTGCATTTGTCACCATTTTATTTATATTTTTCAGCATCAATGAATTCTTCCTTCCAGAGTCTTGACGTTGGTTTGCTTGCCTTCCCTATACTTAAAGCACAGGGACAGGTGTAGTAGACAGCCTTTTATGCCTTTTGATCATCATGAGTGCAAGGGCATTTCATAATCCTAAATACATTGGAGTTGTTCAGCCTGGCGAAGAGGAGGCTCAGAGGTGACCTCATTGCTCTCTACAACTACCTAAAAGGAGGTCATAGCCAGGTGGGGTTGATCTCTTAGGCAGCCAGCAACAGAAGGAGGGGACACATTCTCAAGTTGTGCTGGAGGAGGTATAGGCTGGATGTTAGGAGGAAGTTCTTGCCAGAGGGAGTGATTGGCATTGGAATGGGCTGCCCAAGGAGGTGGTGGAGTTGCCATCCTTGGAGGTGTTCAAGAAAAGCCTGGATGGAGGACTTAGTGCCATTGTCGAGGGCTGGGTGATAGGTTGTACTGGATGATCTTGGAGGTCTCTTCCAACTTGGCTTATTCTTACTCTATTCTAATCCTGAAAAATGCCCAACTTTCACAACTGTGGATAAATTTCTTGCTTCGGAATATTGTTTGTGATCTATATGCAGTGTATTTGATAAGGAAGGTAGTCTGAAATCATCTTAGTGTATTGAGTACGTTTTGCCCTTGCAGAAACAAGTGGAAAATAGGAAAATATTGTAAATGCAAAAGTGGGAAAATAGACTCAAACAGTATGTGTAGCATTAAATATGTTTTTAAAAATAAAACATCATATCCTATAACTGGTTGAAGTTCAGTAACATGAGACCCTCTTGTTTACTAAACCTGTATTCAGAATTCAAAGCAAACACACACTTTCATCCTCAGATCTTCTGTTAAGCTGAAATACCTTTTAAAAAATATTTTAAAGTAGATTTACTACTTCATTGGGAACATAAAACTCATCTTTGTCTTTTAAACAAATGAAATAATGTTTTTTTAAGACTGTCTAAATAAGCAGTCTCCTGTTTTACTTTATACTAGGCAGTAACAGAAGAAAGCTTTGCATTGAGATGAAAAACCTGAAAGGTGCTTCAGTGTTTTCTTGTATTCATGCACTTTTGCAGACTACTTGTGTCTTGCAGTGTAGGAAAGATACTCTTCCTTATTGGAAAATTCATGACTGAGACCCTTAAATCATTTTACTTTATTAGATGGTTCTGCATTTGGAAATTAAATGATGCTGCTTAAAAAAATAAATTACTCAAGACAATTCTGTATGTCTTTTGCTTGTTTGACATCAGGGAAGGGAAAAAAAAAATCAGAGAGCTTCTCTTGGATGAAAGGAGTTACTTGAAAGTGAAATGTGCAAATCCATCAGTGATATTTTAATAATGCTGGGTCATGTTAAGTCCTGAATAATTTAATCATTTGGTGTGTGTTTGCACTTCTGTATGAGACTTTGTTGGAAAATACCTTTTTAATGACTGACTGGAATCCTGAACTCTTTTTTAATAACCTATAGTTCTGCGAATCTGACTGTAAGTAAGTTGATATTTAATATGTTCTTCATAAACACAACAAAGCCCTGCCTCATGCAATATAGCTAACATAGGGATAGAAAGGATACTGCTGATCTAACAATACCCAAAAAACTGACCTTTTTTTTCTTAAGCAGTATATGTAACCATTAACTAGGTCTGACTTATATTTTATTTCCATTTTTTGGAAGTTGCGCCTTTCTAGCGACTTCTGGCTAGAAGTGTTTCTGCTGTGTTTGCTTACTGTGAGGTCCTAGTTAACCCTCTTTACTGATGACCTTCAGCCCAGCTTAAACATGAACAGAATTTTAATTTTTTTCCTTCATCAAGCCACTTGACTAAAACCTTGGCTTATTCCCTCTTGCTTTAAGTGAATCCCTGTAATGAGCAGCAGAAGCATTATTATTGGTTTCCATATGTTGAGTTCTAGAATGTTGAGAACATTACAAAAATTGGCAGGGTTTTTTGATAATATATCCTTGATTGGCAGTAGAAGATAAACCCAGGATTTTCACTTTACCTAAAGGTAGTTGTTCTAATAATGAAAAAAAGAAGTGGATATTGAGAGTGTTATCATAAAACCAGAAAATACTCAAGTAAGCAGTAGGAATGGAGGAGCTGATGATGAACCAGTGTAGTTGTCTCACAACAGCACTTATCTACTTGAGTATTTATGAGTACTGAGGAAAACTTCAGCAGTAAGTAACCAATTACCACTTTTACCATGAGTTTCTTATTGCTTAAGTATTTTTAAAGTGCATGGTTCTTTGCATGGAATTATTTTCTTAATCTACTTGTTTTTTATTTGTTTAACATTAGCACTTTGCATTTTGTGTTGCTTGTCTGTCTGAAAAGTGTGATCCCGCTCTACTGAAGATAACATTAGTTCTTTATAGATGCACAAAATAAATATTTACAAATACAAAAGGCTCACAACACCAACTCATTGGATTCTGAAGGAGATGCTGCTAAATTTGAATTGGAACTTGAGGAGCACTCCAAAACACATGTATGCTGGAACTACAGACAGAATCTGGCATTCCAAAATGTCCCAGGTAATGGTTCCAAATACACCAGGAGTGACATCAGTGTGGGTGCTTGTAGGGACTTGTGAATCTCTGGGAATGCTGGACTGCCCTAGATGGTGACCTCATAATTTCCAGAAGCAGGTGGATGTGGCAATTATAGCTATGGCCACTATCTTGAACCTTCTGTAGTAGGTGATGGATTGTAAATGGCTGGACCCAGTGCACAACAATAAACTCAAATAAATCTTCAATGTGTAATAATGACAAGACTGAAAGACTGGCAGTTATAACAAGGCTGCTGTTGTCACCCACTTTACTGTAGCCTTGATATCCATCATTATCAGCTGGAGCTAGCTCAAGAGTCGGACAAGAAGGTCTGAAGAAGGATGAGTTGTTTGCGCTGAAGCGTCCAGTAGGTCCCATCTGGCAGAGAGTAAATGGGATTTTTTGCCTGTTCACTGGGCCAGAGCTGTCCATCATTTTGGGCAGATATCTGATCACTTCATGCTGTGGGACAATATGGCTTTGTGCTGTTTGGTACAGGCATGGCAATTACAATAACTAAATCTTTCATTTATTTCAAGCTTCTGTTTTACCTCAGCCAAAGGTGATCCAAAGAAGCAGTAACAGAGTTTTTTTATTCCTTTGAGTTAGGAAGTCAAGTTAGACCAGTCAGTGATAAGTTACTGAAAACTTTAAGGTGGTGATGCAATATCAGATTTAGAAACGCAGGCAGAATGGAGTTTTTTGTCTGTTTTCCCAATAGCATACTTTAGACTACCTGAAAATACCAATATAGAACTCAAATTGCTGGAAATGGTAAGACATCATAAATACTTTACAGAAGTAGCAGGGTTGCTTAACCCTTGGCAAGTTTCATGTAATTACTGTAAATCCTACATGTCTTAGTGCATCTTAACCTGATGCTTTTCTCCGCTGGTGCAGTTCTGCTGGGTTTACCTCACATGCGTACCTCTCATATCTATTTGTCTGACAGGCATGAAGGATTATTCCAAAAAATGTTGTACACCAGATGTAGAAATGTGAAAACTGAATACTGCTTAGTTTAACATGGCAGCTTATCTAATATTTGTTTGATCTTTAGACTTTTCAATGAGATCATGGAATTAATCAACGTAACATGTTAATCAGCGAGTCCCAGATTGATTCTTCCTCCCCTTAGAGGTGTAGCACTTCTTCAACAGAAGACAATTGAATTTATGGAACGTTAATTTATGAAGTCAATATAATTGCACTTTGTAAATTTGTTTTGTGCTTGTGCTTTAAAATACCTGGTTGCAGGGGAAAAAGGAAAAAAAAACAACAAAAATCCTATCAGATGTCATCACTTCAGAATGAAGGTGATTTTATTGGAGTTTAGAATTTTATAGTAGCTAGATTGCAAGCTGCTTAACAGTGGTTTCTTCTGTAAAGCTCTCTTATTTTGCATTCAGAGTAGGTTCTCACAAAGCTTAATCCAGGCTTTAAAAGATTCAAAGTTGTAAAGTGATGCATTATAGATAGGTAGAGTCAGATGTTCTTTTAATTTTGAAGAGTATTAAGTGCAGTGGGAAAATATTATTCCGGTTTGCATGTTCTTGTTTCCAAAGTATTAGGTTTTATACATGCCTCAGCTGTGTGATAATAGTTATTTTATAAACATTTTAATGTCTGTGATGGTTAAAAATCTTTTGAGATTCCCTTCCTTCCATAATGCAGGTTCAGTAGCTGATGTCCAGGCTAACTGACATAACCATCATTCATTTTTTTTTCTTTATTTCATAATAAACCTTGAAGCCTGGAGGCATCAGAGCCATGCAGATTTCTCTGCATTTTAGTGTCTTGATGGAATAAGAACCTCCAAATTTAAAGTAGTAGCATATTGTATTCCATCTCTATAGACCTAGCTCGAAACAGCGGTAGCCACATGAAAATATGTCAAGAACACTGTTTTCTCATATTGGAATTTAGGCAATTTGTTTTCAGTCAGAGAGCTGTTTCTAACCTATTTTTGGAGCCCCTCTGTGGCCTGACCATACGTTCTAACATAATTTATGGTGGCACTGTAACATACGGACTTTTCATCATTGTCCAGCTGAAATCCTCTGTTGGACATGGATGCTACCCCCCCCACACATGAGCTCCCAAGGCAGATATTTCAGAGTACTATTTAGTTTGGTGTACACTGAATTTGTCAGTGTGTCTAGCATGGTGTCAGGGTTGTTCTATGCTCTTTTTAACAGTAATATTTCTTGTAAGCATTCTGTCCACAAATTGTCAAATGAATTTGAGTTGATTTTTTTTTTTTTTAAAGAATATACTAATTACTGGTTAGCATGAGCATCATGAGACCCCCCAAAGCTTCAGATTGTTATTGGGCTGGGCGATACAGAAATAGGATATAACAGCAATCCTAGACCTAGGGAGCTTTGCAGTGTCAAGTACCCAGTAAAGGCAGGAAGCAACATTATCTCACAAGCAATATTTTGTTTGTAATGGATATGTTTTATTTTTGTTGCTTTTTGGTGCGATTGAGTTGCTTTTTGAATGTGAGAGCACGGATTGAAGGAAGAGAATAAGTAACTGGTGTGGGAAGGAAAAAACCAAGCACAGGAAAGGAGAATGAAAGAATTTGCAAAAAAGCCATGGAATATAACTAAAAAAGGGAATTTATTTGGTTTTAAGTGCTTTTGGTTTTCTTCCCTGTGAGATCTGATGCAGCAAATTATGTTCAAGTAGTATTAAGGGTTCTGTGACAGTACCTGGGAACTGTGAAGGGATATAAATATTTCTTTATATACCTGTTCTTCTTAAAATCTGTGTCCAACCACACTGAAATATTGAAATGTTAAAAATAACTGAAATTTAAAGAAAGATAGTCCTCTTCATTCCATTTTTTTGTTGTTGTGGTTTGGTATCTACGATTTCTGTATCTACTAAATCTTAATTGCACTATTTATAAGTATGGGGTATGTCTCTAAAAGGTGGTTTTCTTCCTCCGATGACTAATGACTGACTCATTTACTGCTAAGAGGCTAGCAAGAGTCAAAAAGTGTGAACACCTACAAACTATGCTCCAGTAAATATTTTCTTTGTTTCTGGTTGCTACAGAAAAATAGAAATCATTATTTTAAAATCATTTTTTTCCATCCCCTGGTGTCCTGTTCAGTGCATGTGTAGGCTACTGGACGTTTATCATCAGGCCAAAAAAGAAGGCAAACATAGAAATACAGAGGACTAGCAAATGTAGAGGTATGACTGAAGCACAATATTCCTTTCAGAGCTTAGGCATTTGAGGCAGGGTTGTAATTACCATTCCTGACACAAAATCTAGATTTCAGAATGTTCTCAGAAGTGTATGTAAAGATGCTTCGATGTCCTGGATCCATTCTTTACATAGCTCTTAACCACTTACCATAATGAAGAGGGTAAATGCAAGCTCCAGGTTCACTGTCCATCTCTTTAATCCACATCTTGCATCTCAGGCAGCAGTCTCTGTAATCAGCAGGCAGTATTGTGTGCAAGCACCACTCTCTCTTGCTCTTGATGTATCACTGAGCAGAATGGCAAGTAGACTTGTGGTCAAGAACCAAAGCTAGCAAAAAAGTAGACTGTTGGCTGAAATCTTAGATTTGCCTTCTGCAATTCCATCCAGGGTTATAATGTGTGAATCTATACATAGAGCTGTTTATACTTTAATTTATCCTTTAGTGGGGGGAAAAAAACAAAACAAAACAAAATGAAAACTACATTTTGTTTTATTAAAGTATTACATTTTTTTAATTGCAGTTTTTCCCAATTCAGGAGTAAGAATGTAACTGTAGCTGCAAAAGACCTGGCTTAGGGTCATGGAAGTGTGACATTTTGTGATGGGAAAAAAATTGCTGAGTTCTTTTCCAACTAAACTTTGAGCATACTGAGCTTTGAAAATGAAAAGTAGTCTGGTTTAATACCTTTAAAGGAATCAAAAGCTTTCCTGTAGCTAGTGCTCTGATAAGCCTACAGCTTCTTCAATTTGATTATCTGGTTAGGTTTGCTCTTTTAAGAAAGTAAGTTTCAAAAGTCCCCACAAACAGAGAAAGCTCTTCTAACACACTGTAGTTAATTTGAACATGAACCATAGTACTATTAATTGAGTCAGTGACTTCATTTTGTTAGTGATGAAGTTTTTGTGTTAATGTAGTGGATATGAGCTACTGCAGATATGCATTCTGAAAACCTGTGTGTTAAGTTTCAAGTCAGTACTGGTTGTTAAGCTAATATGTTTGTCACCTGTTTTTCTCTCTTGTATAGCTAGAGTTCCCTGGGTCTTTTTTACAGAGCAGATCTTTTAGTGCGTAAAGAATTGGTACAAGAAAACCATATGAATTTATGATTTTGTTCGTAGAAATCTATTACGTTAACAAATTACAACAGAAGCAGTTTCTGGCAGGAGTCTTTTTAGTCTGTTATCAGCAGTACAAGGTACATTTAATTCAATACCTTAAACACCCTCAAACTTTTACTCATAGCCATTAGTTCCATTTTTTCCAACTGTTCGTTGTCCAAAACCCTTCCTTAATGTTTTGAAACATGATAAGGATGATGCCAATCCAAGAACCTTCAAACAGAGGTACTCCTGCTTTGGTTGGTTGGGTTTGTTCCAGTTGTGCTTAAATTTAAAAAGCAAATAATTCTAACCAAAAATAGGTGGAAAGAGTTATGGAAGTGCTTCATTTGGCCCGTTTTGTACAGATCTATTGCAGCTCAGGTGATTTTTTTCTCTAATACTGTAAAGATAAAAGTATCTTTTATTCTGTGAGCATCTGTACAGCAAGAACTGTCTTGAAAATCTAAACTAGTTTCATTATCGAGTTCAGGCTCTTAACTCAGGTATCATTACTGATATTTTTAATTACACGACGAAGTTTTTAGAAAGCCTGGTAATTACACATGATAATTCTATAATTGCCCATCTTAATTATTATATTTCTTACTTGACAAGTTATATGTATTTGCACTAATTATACTACCAAAGTATTTAATTACTAAATTATAGTTGCATATTGGGCAAGGGGGCTCTAATCTGCCTAATGAAAGCAAGTTTGTAGCTGGCATTCTACGCAGTTTTGTTTAAAGTAAATGTATTGTCATTTTTATCTTAAATACACTATTGTGATGGTCATAGTTTGAACAGAAATAACATAATGGTTGTATGAAAGATACTTGTGATAACACACCTGGAGACAGAACAGGAACATACCAGCAGATGGAATAGCAGAAAGAATTTAATAAAGTATTGGGGTTTAATTGTTGTAGCCAAGCACAGATAAACCTGGTTTCCCTAACAAGCCATTATCCAGTCTTCCATTTAACATTCGGGTGTCCTATCTGTGCTCTCACTTTTTTGCTTGGGTTTGGTTTGTTTCTTTTAATAGATGTGGCTTTCCCTTATTTAATCACTGTGGAGAATGCCCCCAGCCTTTGTCATATCAGTCAATAGTATGTGTCAGGTTTCACTTCGCTTTCTTTCTAAATCATGTTATTTGGCTGCCTTGATAAGAAACAGCCTTTCTTTTTCTGTCTTTCTACACAGTTTTAATCTTTCTCTATTTTCCGTTGCAGTTTCTTGTCTAGCCTTGACAAAATCGTTCTGGACTGTTTATATCCGTTTAGAATGTGGTTACAAAGATTGCTTTCTTAGCTGAATGTCTTTGCAACTGCCTTCTCTCTCCCAGTGTTTTTCAAACTTACAGGATTCGCTTTTCTCCTGTGATCCTTCTGGATTTGTTTTTATAGCCAGCAATCCTATGCCGCAAGATATCGCAGTTAAAAATCTTGGTTTCAGTTTCACACCTTTCTTTTGGGGAATTTGGCCATGTAGCTCTGTGAACAGGATATTAAAATCTTGGTTTTGTCTTGCTGCCTTTTGTTTCCTTAATGTGCTTGCAGTTAAACCATCACCTTAACACCAAAAGAAGTTCCTCCAATATGATGGTGTCGTCTTCAGTCATATTTGTTGTATTGTCACCTCTCTTCTTATCTTCTTTTGAAACCATGAAGTCAGTTCTTGAGTGTTTTATGTAAAGGTGAAGGGTCTCCATTCTTGGGGTCTAGGCATTTTTCTCCAGTGGTTCATGATCTAAGCCTAGGAAAGTTAGTTTTCTCTTCTTGAATCTAAATCCACCTTCTACAATCTTGAACTTATTACTCTAATTTTTTTAATTATTTTTTTTTAATAATGGCAGTGTTTTCCCTCTCTACTTCACACAAAGCCAGCAGTACGGTAGTGTGCTGGTTTGAACTAATTGGAGGATTTGAATGAGAAATTAGGCTATAGGCTGAGGAAGGAAAACAAAATTTCATTCTACTTCGCTCATTTGTTTACTGAAATGGTATAAAGTTAGAATCAAAACAAAGATAAGACAGACTGCTTTGTGCCTCGGCTGCTGCTGCAGCTCTCTCCCTGCCTTCTTAGCTGGATCTGAATAACTTCTAACTACTTTCCTACTGCTAATCCCCCTAGCCAATCTACTTTCACGTATCTGGCACATAAGAGAGATGGTGAGGTAAGATTGGGAATGGAAGAAGGTGGTAGGGGGGTTAGAAACCCCTCTTAGAGATTTTTGATCTCTGGAAGGGCTGTGATGTTTCTGTATTACCTTTTCACTGTAAATATCTATTACATACATTAAATACAGAATCATAGAATGGTTTAGGTTGGAAGGGACCTCAATGATCATCCAGTTCCAACCTCCCTGTGCCATAGGCAGGGACACCTCCCAGTAGAACAGGTCGCTCAAGGCCTCATCCAGCCTGGCCTTGAACACCTCCAGGGAGAGAGCATCCACAACCTCCCTGAGCAACCCTGCCCCTGGAGGATCAAGCAAAGACTGGAGGGGGCACTTAGTGCCATGGTCTTGTTGATTGGATAGGGCTGGGTGATAGGTTGGACTGGACGAGCTTGGAGGCCTCTTATAACCTGCTTGATTCTATGAAAAGGACTCCTGCTAGAAATCTCTCACATTGTCATTTTTGTTACACAAAACCAAGTTTTGCACTTGCATGCATACCAACTGTAATGACTTACTGTTGTGGGGGTTTTTTTTCCAGTTTTGCATTCTTAGTGTCTTTCTCATACTCCTGTAAAGTGCTGCTGCTGGGCATATATGTTTATAGGGACGATATTCCCCATGTGTAATTACTTCTGAAGATGATCAGCTGTGATTTTAATCCATTATAGATGTATATATATACACACTAGGTGGTGTATTGATTTTCAACTAATGATAACTTTTAAATAGACCTGCCATGCAGCATTATTTCAGATTCTTTAGAGAATGCCTTAGGCTTAGATGTACTTTCATAACCCATATATGATGCAGCAAGTGTATTCACCTTAAAACAGTTGTGTTAGCTCAGCTGCTGAGACTTAAGATGTTCTCCCAAGCATGCTGAGGGATCACTGTCACACATTCTGTTCATTACAGAAGTGCTTCTGCATCAAAACAAAGCAATAAGTATTTCTCACAGCCCCTGACATTCTATGATTCTTATTTTCTACAAACAACATTCAATATCAGTAACACTTCTGTGTGATAATGTGTTTATTTACTTTGTCTAGCTAACACCCAAGTGAATTTGGTGTGAGATAAAGCAGAGTTTTATTTTTGCTGCGGAGATGTGTATGTGTTCTGTGAGAATAGGAGGCTTTTGACTAGGGTAAGTAAACAAATGATCAATTTTATTTATCTCACCTTCACTGAATAGATGCAGGCAACTGATATGTCCTGACAGTGGGATGCTCAGTTGCTATTTCTTGGTCCTCACTGTGCAGTCATCACTGACAGTTGCTTAGTCTTAGTTTCCCTGAAAAAAAGTATTCTTTCTTCAATTCCTAAATTATTACTCTATATTGGCTCTGCTATGTAATTGTATGTTTATGGAAGGTGCTCTCTGACACCTGTTCTTAAAGGTCTTATTTGCTTTGTGACTATCGGAAAGAAAGCTGTTCCTACAGCTTTCAAGAGGTGTTTAGTTACCTGATTATTGTAATTAAAACTTTAAGGGATTACTTAAAAAATGGCTTTTGCCCTTTTGATCTTAAGAATTTCCTCATATGGTTGCTGACGTTTAGTTTGCTTCTTGCATTGCATGTACCAGTTTTCAACCAAAATACCTTTAGTCTAACAGTTAATTTTTGGTGATTAGAGATGTGCCTTCTAGAACATCTGTGTACATATTTTATATTTTTCAGGAAAAGGAATCTCTATTTTTTAAAAAGGGACCAAGACACATGTACACACTTTGTCCACAAACATTTTTCGTTTCTTCCTGTTTTCTTTTTACACAATTAGCTCAAGCAACAGACTAATATGTGAAACAATAACATTCTCAGTGTGAGACCTTAGTTAAATGCACAAGTTTGGGGTTTTTTTTTTTAATCAGGGTCTTATTTTGTGAAGGATAGAAATCTAAATTAGAATATTAGGGGAAAAAAACATTGGGAGACTTTTTGGATACGTCGTGCTTTAATTTATAATGTATAATCTATACATACTGTATAAACTATATACAGAATCAAGCAATCATGTCTTTCAGTGTTATCTATTGCCATCATTCCCCATGCATTGAGGCTCTCACTATAGCTATTACTATAAAACGTTCCCTAAGTACATAAAGGCTCTAATCGTTAAGATTTTTATTACCAGCCACACATACAGAGCTGCAAATTGCCTTGTTTCAGATTTATTATGTATTACTCTAGAAATTCTATAAAGATCAAAAGAACTGATTACAATGTTGACCTTTGCATTAACTCATCTGAATTTAAATTCAAGTGTTTGATTTGGGAAAATAAGTCCATTTATCATAGGTCTGCTACTGAGGGGATTGTGCAGCCCTGATTGGGAGTGCTGAGACCAAATTTATTTATTGAGCATGGGCTTGAAAATTGTTTGTAGGACAAGAGGAACAAAAGTTTGACCTGCAATTGTGTTGCACCCAGGGAACAACGTGGCAGCTGCCCTTTTCAAATATCTAGCAGTCTGTTCTTGCTGTAGAGCCAAAAGATATTTATAGTTTAAATATATATATAGCTGTTTGAAAATGGAAGCCAATGAGCCTTTTCTCATTATGAAATAATTAACTGTTAAATACAAATGTTACAGTATAGCAGTATGGGAGAAGACATGCACTACTCTGCATCTTAACATTTTCCTTTTCAAGTCTATTTGATGTTTACTCTCCTGGAAACATAAATATTTATGAGTGTACATTTTAGAACTGGCATCTCAGCTACTAGAAGAATGGTGGCTTTATCAATTAATTAATTGTAGTTCATTTAATGTGCATATTTAAACCAGCTGAAAGGTTAGTTCCCTCAGAAAAGTAAATAAAAGAAATGGAAGCCAATAAAGCTGAAAGTAATGTATCTATGCAGAGTCTTTGTAGCAGCATTCACTTTCTTTTGAAATGCTGAAAGTGAAGGTTTTGTCAAATAATTGGGAATTACACTTTAAAATGTGGGAAACAGCAGTTTAGTGAGCTTAGTCTTGAGGTGTCAGTGTGTGGGATATAATTTACCACTTAAAGACATTCACACTCTGGTTTGGAACGAACCTGTTACGTTTAGTGTAAACTTAAGGTAATGAAATTCAGATAGAATGCATGTTCCAGCTTGGCTTTAGATGTTTCCAGAATGACATACCCATATAATTGCAAAATGTCAATAATTGATTCAGGAACTTCTTTGCCATTTCCTGAATGCTTTTTCTCCCTTAAGAACAGGGAAAATAACTTTCTTATTCCGCAAGGTAACTCAGAAATTTCTTGTCATTTTGCAGTGAGTTGCTCATAATTCTCTAATTTATTGTCACCCACCTAGGGTGAGTGGAAAGTCAGTTTTATCCACGACCCTGCAAAACGTACTTTACAGCTCCATATCTGAAAAAATAATATTGCTCTCTATGCCCTGCAACAAATTAAGCACTTGAAATAGAAGAATGTTCTTTACTTGATTCCCTGTGTAGTCAGGACCCAAAAAACAGTTACTCCTCTTGTCATTATTTCTACAGCGATGCTTCGTAAATGGGAGAGATGCTTTTGGTAGCCATAAGTTGCCTGTGCATGATTTCATCAGGAATTTCAGAAGCCCAAGGCAGTTGATGTGTTGTGTAGGAAGTAAAACCTGTTCTCACAGATTTGGCCAAAAATGTAAAGCTGCTGTCACCATTAGGGGGAATGGAATTGTCTTTCTGCCATGTTGATTGCAGGTACAGAATAGCCTGTAAATGAGAATGGTGCCCTGATTTCTGGCTTGCAGCAGAGGCAGCCAGTAAGTCAGAAACATTTTCCTGCCCTCAGTCACACATATACTTGTCTAGCCAGTGGTTAAACTGTTTCCTGTGTGTAGTTGTAAATTTTAAAAGAACAGAAGTTTTCTACGTGGTAAACACAACTTTTTGACAGCAACACTGTTGAAGTTTCACTTGACAGCACAATTCTGGGAACATCCACTGCTTTCACAAAATAGCATGAAATTACCAAGGGGATGCATGTTGTTTGCCATGAAAAACACAGAGCAAAGCATAGAAATGATATTTTGTCCTTCTGAAGGAGTGGATAGCAAATAGAAGCAGTGTTCTGCTCCTAGAACACAGACTTCATCTGCCTCTGTGAATTAGCATTTTGGGGTCACTATTGTCGTTTTAATGCATTAGAAGCTTAAATTACTGTAAGGAACTATAGGCTGTCCCTTAAGAGCATACCGTGATGCTTTCCTTTATGGAGAGCTTGGTATCGTTTAAAGAGAACCTCAGAAGTCTCTTACTGATAAGGAGGGATTTAAGCATTAGATAATACAGTTTAGTTTTCAAATCAAAGTTAATGGTGACTTAACTTAGCACAATCCAGCCGGAGCTTTTGGTAGGGTACATCTTTGGTATCTGCATTATGTTGGCAATTTTGAAATGCAATGCTACCTTATCCAAGTGTTGATATCTCAGTGTGAGACTGCTATTAATGCTAACAAGCTTGACAATTTCTTTTAAAAATGTATGAGTGGAATTCCACTTTTGATTTTTTTTTCCCCCCCCCCATTTGAACCTACTTGTTTCCATTTCTTCTGTAATAGAAGTCATGAATTATTTACATTTGATATTTGAGGACAAGGTGATGGAAAAGCCTCAGTATGTCTTGCTAAGAAAAAATAATACTTATTATAATGTATTTTTTAAAGCTTAGTTATTTCTACACCATTTTACTTAGGGAGAAAAATAAAAGGCCTGAGTTTAGCTCAACATTAAAAGTGCCCAATGAAAAGCTGATTTCTGAGCTTCCTGCTTGCTTCATCTGATCATCTCTGCTGGCATTTACAGTTTGAAACAATGGTTGTAGTTACAGTTTAGAAGTGCAGGTAGCAGAGAAAGTGGCAAATGCAGAAAAATTTCTTGAATCTAGCAATCATGTGAGCTTGCAGAGTCAGATAATGAAAAATTGTCATCCAGGTACAATACTGTCAACAGTAGGAGGCTGAGGGGAGACCTCATTGCTGTCTACAACTACCTGAAGGGACATTGTGGGAAGGCTGGAGCTGGTCTCTTCTCACAGGTAGTTGGAGACAGAACAAGGGGGAATGGCCTCAAGCTGAGGCTGGGGAGGTTTAGATTCGACATTAGGAAAAAAGTTTTTCTCAGAGAGAGTGGTCAGGCACTGGAATGAGCTGCCCTGGGAGGTGGTTGAGTCACCCACCCTGGATGTGTTCAAGCAAAGCCTGAATGTGGTGGCCAGAGATATGGTTTAAGGTGAATCTTGTAGATTAGGGTTGTAGGTTGGACTTGGTGATGCTGAGGGGCTTTGCCAGCCTGCATGATTCTGCGACCAAGTTTGTACCTGAAATTACTAAAGCCTATTTCTTGCTCTTTAACCATTGGTGTGAGGTCTTCTGGTGGGGAATTTTACTCAAAATGAAGAATAATTATCTTGTGGGCACTAGCTTTTTAAATGTTATCTTGCCTGAAGGGCAGAAGGCCCTACTTTTATTTTAGCAGTGCAAACATGTAAATTTCATAAGGTTTGTTACTGCTCCAACTCTATAAATTTGCAATCTTACCAAGGTGTGGTAAGATTCAACTCTATAAATTTGCAAATTGCAGATCTTACCAAGGTGTGATCCTTTAAACAAAAATTTTCTGAAGAACTTTCCACATGTGGAAATTATGGTACTACACTATCAGCATTTTCTTGTGCCCAGTCTTTCTCCTGTCTCATTTTCCTGGAAGTAGTTCAAGTACTGTCTGGGGTATTTTTTGTCCAGGCTGTGACATAACTCATTGGGTGCCCTTTTTAAAAAGAAAAGATAACAAGGTTTTCATGCAAGTGGCCCTTGACTGTTTCAGGATTCTAAGATGGTGCAGAACTGTGGGGGCTATGACAAGGAGCCATTCTGCAGCTAGGAGGGCAAGGAAGATTCTCCTAGCGGATCAGTTACGTCTTTCTCTGTCTGGGGTTGCTAATTCCAGCTGATTTCTCAGTCACAGCAAGAGTAGTAGTGTGGAAAAGATGGAACAGAAAGAACAGGACCTTACTGTGCTTCTGTCTACTGAAAGCCTTTTTACAGTGCAAGAAGAATGTGGGCTTCAGTGCAATGCCAGGCTTTGGGGCATTCTGTTAATAACAGTAGCTGAGCATTTGTTTTTCATTAAGTTGCAATTTATTAAACTATAATGCCTTTTTTGAAACTCAAAAATACTTTCAGCTTGCATTCAGTCGTAGTATTTTTTTTTTTTTAACCTGTTTTCTGATAATAGTCAAAATCTAACATTAAGATGTCTAAATATATTCATGGCTATATAGACGACTGAAACAGATATCAGCATGTTTAAAATGAGGTTTAACGTACAAGTAAAATGAAAAGACTTTAAAACAAATTATTTGTCTTGGAGCTCCATTTATGTGATGTGTGTTTCAAGCTAATAATCAGGGCTTACTGTGGGTCAGTATGTCATATCCCAGTGGTGTCTAGAGAGATGGAGGGGTTATCTTATATGTCAGCTAGATAACCCCGTGAACAGTTTTGAGCAGTGGAGATAATGGGGCTGAATTCTGAAATGAGGCAGAACTCTGAAATGGGGCAGAATTCAGAATGGGAACTGGAAATATCACAGAGCAGTGTCATGTGAGCACGGCATGGCTGCTTATGAAGGCATCACCTTTTGGCATCGGTGGTCACTTACGCTTGACAATAATCCTCCTTGATAGGGTGCAATTAAAATGGGGGAGAATGGCAAATCAGGTACAGATTCCTGTAGAAATGGAAGGTGGAATTAAAAAACTTACTCCCTTGCTACTGATCCTTTCTTTTCTTTCTTTTTTTTTTTTTTTTCATCTTTCAATGTTGTTGTTTTGTTGTTTTTTTTTTAATTGAATACAGATTTTTTTTCATGATAATCTAATAATTCATGCTTGTCATATTTTGGATAGCTCTTACTCTCCTCTCTTCAAGTTGTGGTGTCCACAATTATTGAAATGAAAGGTGGAATTAAAAATTTTACTCCCTTGCTACTGATCCTTTCTTTGCTTTTCTTTTTTTCATCTTTCAATATATTTTTAAAAAATTTTCCCTTTTCCCTTTTTTGCCCTTTTCCCTTTTTTGCCCTTTTCCCTTTTTTGCCCTTTTCCCTTTTTTGCCCTTTTCCCTTTTTTGCCCTTTTCCCTTTTTTGCCCTTTTCCCTTTTTTGCCCTTTTCCCTTTTCCTTTTTTTTTTTATTTGAATACAGATTTTTTTTATTATAATCTAATAATTCATGCTTGTCATATTCTGGAAAACTCTTACTCTCTTCAAGTTGTGGTGTCTACAATTATTGTGGTTTCAATTTTGTTTCTTTTAATAATTACTGTCAAGGTTTTTTCCTTAATAAAAATACAATTTTTATGTGCTTGGAAGAAATTGTAGATAACCTTTGTGACAAGAGATGTGCTTTCATACAGGGATTTTGGAAGGTTTTTGTTATTGTTTTTGGGGGGGAGTGGGTATTATTCAATATTTAGCTGGTTTTAATTTTATAAATAAGGAAAAAGCCACATTTTCACGTTTTTTAAAAGGTATGCATTTATGCAAAGAACAATTTTACAGTCTGGTTTCTTACTTTACCTTCTCAGACGATACCACAGGCTTTCTAATTGTGCATCTAAACCAAACCATTAATCACACAATCATAGCCCAGTCTTCAAACAAAATATGCGACATATGTAAAGAAATCATAAACTACCTGAGTTTCAGACTTCTTTCCAACTTAGAGCTAGCACAGTATGAATTCCATTATCAGTTTTGGAGAAATGGACTTAAGCATGCATATATTTACAGCATGTGTTCTGGCACATCTTAGGAGCACCACTATTGAAGGTATTTTTGTTTCTCCACTGTCTGCTCTATTACTCATCTTGTGTTTGCCTTTTATTTTTAGCCGTAGCCTAAGTGAATTATTTAACACAGACAAGCATATTCTTTCTGTTAACATTTCTTCACCCACTTGATAACCACAGCTGTAACTCACAGCAACAGCTTAGTGACTTCTGTAGCCTTTGGTCAGCCAGTAGAGGCCACTCATAGCTTGCTCCTGAAGCTGGGCGGTGATTTGAAAATGGGGAAGGTTGTTGTGTGCATGGCTGTTTCCTAATCTCTCAGCAAGCTTATGCTGCCATGAGCTGCCGTGGTGTGACTTGTACCTGCAGAGTTCTGAGTGATTCTGCTTATTATAAATGTAAATGCATTTAGTATTGACAGTTTTCTGTTTCCTGTAATAAGTCTTCTTTAAAAAAAAGAAAAGGATTAAAAATCACCTTCAGTAGTACACTTCAAGCAGTATTAAAGCAAATTCTTTAATGACATACAATTTTTATAGGAACAACATACAGGGGAAAACTGTTACGGATTGCTTGGAGAGGGGAAGGTTTCCTTTTTATGTTTATTTTGTGGGGGTTTTTCCCCCAAAAAAGGCCTTCACTGGAGTAAGGAATTGAACCTGCATCTCCTAGGTCAAGGCTAACACCCTAATCACTGCTCCTTCTTTCCTACTGTCTGTGTTCCTGTGTGACATACACTTACTGGTGGGAATTTTACAAATAAAAGCACTCAGCATTTTAGATCATTCTTAAGTAATAAGGATACAATCTGGACACTGCAGAAAGCAAAATACTGTTGACTTGGTGAAGTTAAGATTTCACCTTAGAATAAGTTTTGCATCTAAACAGATGAAGTATTAAGATGTGTGTTTTTTTAATGTGCATAGCGTATTACTGCAGCATCGAATTAGTAGCTCTTTGTATTAAGGGAAATTTGGGTTCATTAAAATAGATTTTGTTTAACTCAGCTACTTAGAGAGCAACAAAGTAGCAAAATGGTGAAACAAAACCATTGTTTTGTTGCTGGATGTTGTAAGATTCAGACAGATGCCCTGAAGATTTTCCCTTTCCTAATACAAAAAATTAATTAAAATAGTGGTGCTATGGGGTGTGTTTATGCACTCCTGAGGATCTTATATTGGCCTTCTAAGAAGGAATTAATTTCATATGAAAAGAGTTTCTGATTTATATTTTATTTTTGAGTTTCAAGAGATCAGCCTGTTTTAGAGATCAGTGCTGTGAGCTGCTGTTGGAGCAGTGGTGTCATATAGTGCTAATTCGTATTAAATAGTATGAATCTCAAAAGAAGCTCTCCTCCTGAATTCCTTGCAGATAGAACACTTGTGCTTTTCATTTGCCCCTGATTCTCTCTCCCTGTAGACCAAATAATTTCTTTTAAAGTTGGTGCTTTGACAAAGATCTAGGATAAAGCATGTTCTGTGATATTTATCTCTGAGATTATGGGGTAGCGTGACTTCTGAAAACACAAACTATTAAATATACTGCTTAAAAGACTAAAAAGTTGTTATTGGGCATTTCCTAGGCATTTTAATATCTCATAGGAAGGGATTTTTTTAAGCCAGAATTCTGTTCATCTTGTGTGTGAATTTAGACTGAGCCATGGCATTTTATTCCTGTAGTTTATTCATCAAAATACTTGAAAAAAGCATTGTTATGTTTATATTACTAAAAATAAAGCTCATTGCAATTCCATTGTCTTCTCTTAGATGGCTCAGTCCTGGTCCCCTTAGCTCCAGTAGAGCCTTGAACCATCAAGGACTGTAGCCATCAGAGCTAACTATGCAGTATCAGCTCTGTAATATTGTGTAATCACAGCTAATTGAGCACACAAGTGTTAAAAACTAACACTTTTGTGTCTAGAAAGGAGGGTGATTAATAGTGTACAAGAATTAATTGTTACCAAGAACATTGTTAATGACTGAACTTAGTCTGAAGTTTAAAACAGGCTTGATCTGTCAGTCTTCTAAATACTCCCACCAAAGCAGTTCTCATTCCCCGATACATGTGTGCACTCAGACATGCACCGTTGCATATATTCAGTAGAAAAGGAAGAAATAATTTAAAAATTTGGTTGTACAGACCTTCAGTGAAGTTTATTTTTAATTACCCAATGGGAAACTAGTACTTTATCCTCTGATTTTTCTTGTGCACAGGGATTTCATCATCTAAACCAATTCTAAACACCTGGGGGTCTTTTGGTTTGTTTTTTTTTT
>VWZI01023910.1:182860-195185 GCA_013396835.1 Psilopogon haemacephalus | reverse complement strand
ATATATATATATATATGCCACCTTTACAGATAAGCTTTCATCTACAAGTATGTCATTTTGCCATTACATATTGAATTTATAAATCAAATCATTACTAAACCAGTACTAAATAATACTGCTTTCAAAGCCGCATTTATTTAACCTGTATAGCCTTTAAAAAGTTACCCATTTTCATTATCTCCCAGCATGAGGAAAGGAACAGTTCCCTCCCCAATTCAGTCACCCTGCTTAAAGTTGTTCATTCATCCAACTCTCCTGCTCTTTTGCCAGTGAAGGTGTTTTTGTCTGGTTTTTTGATATGCCTTGGGTAAAACCAGCCTGGTTAGCTCAACTCACCTATTTAAATTAAACTGCCTGGTTTTGTACGAACTGTATTAGTGAGTGCTCATGTGATTTCTCCCTCAGCAGAGCTGTGGAGATGATAATCTCCAGCAGATGTGTGATAACAAATAGCTTGGGATAGTAATGTCTTCATCTGGTGCAGTTGTTAGCAGACCAAATGTCTGTCTGTAGCCTGAGGCTGTGGGCAAACAATTGAACATGATTGAGTTATGGTGAGTTAACAAGTTGCTGCTAGGCAACGTCGCTGATTGTGGGCTCATAGTTTGCCTGTGCCCATCACGAGGTAGAACACATTTTCTTCAGTCACTTCTGCAGCGTTTTATTAAAATGAATTCTACCTGAAGAAGATTCCCCAGAGCCAAGAGATTCATTTGGTCAGCAATGGAGGCAGTGTTGAACAGTATTTTTCCGAGTTGCTACAGCTTGGGTTCGAATTTATGATTTTATTGCCCAACATAGGGGGGAACTTCATCACACAACCGTCTGGTTGTCTATAAATATTTAATACATTTGTCCTCACAGTACCTTTATGAAGTTAGGAATTAACTTTATCCTTGTTTGACAGAATAGCCAGAGTACCTAAGCAACTTAATATTTTGCCTCTAGTCATACAGGTGATGCCATAACTAGTTAAATCATGCTGTAATCTAGAAACAACAGAACTGTGGATTGGGAAAACAGCAGATTATTGAGTAAGTTAAATTTATGTAATTTTTTTTTTTCTACACTTAATGGTCTTGTGTCATATTTTATGGTGTTTCTGTTGGTTTGAGCTAGTACAAGTATGGTGAAGCATGGCAGATTGACTACAGTGTGTTTCTGTTAAGAATCATTAATGGGTTTATCCACTTTTTTTCTTACTGTACTGTAAGTAGAATTTATGACACATACTTGAACTGAAAAACTGTAAAGAAAGCATTGCTTATCAATATTTTTTCCTTTTTGCCATGTCTTGATAATTCTACTGTGTTGGCTTTCTATACTCCATTGCCTCTGTAAAGATCTTTAATAGAGGAGGAAAAAAAGGACATCTCTAAAAGGGGGTGAAGGTATTTGTGATTCTTATGTAGCTCAGTTCTGGCTTGGAAGAAGATTAACTCATAAAAGTGATTTCAAGGCGGAGCAGTTTAGGTTTCAACTAGCTAACCACTGCTATGTCAGCAATCTGCTCAGTGTATCAGCAGCTTAGTGTGAACCACTTATCCACTTCTCATAGACCATAGTTTGAGGCAGATGTGGCAGCTTACTTTTTATTTTTTTTTCTAAATTATCAGGAGCCATCTACTCAACCATTACTACACTGTGACAGGAGACCTGCATACCAGTTGAGTAGAATAGAACAGAATAAGCCAGGTTGGAAGAGACCTCCAAGACCATCCAGTCTTTTCTTTAATACCTCCAGGGATGGTGACTCCACCACCTCCCTGGGCAGCCCATTCCAATGCCAATCACTCTCTCTGTCAAGAACTTCCTCCTAACATCCAGCCTATACCTCTCCTGGTACAACTTGAGACTGTCACCCCTCCTTCTGTTGCTGGTTGCCTGGGAGAAGAGCCCAACCCCATCTGGCTATGACCTCCCTTCAGGTAGTTGTAGAGAGCAGTGAGGTCTGTCCTGAGCCTCCTCTTCTCCAGGCTGCACACCCTCAGCCTCTCTTCACAGGGCTGTGCTCCAGGCCCCTCATCAGCTTCATCACCCTTCTCTGGGCACATTCCAGTACCTCTCTTGAGCTGAGGGGACCAGTAATCCAACCATCACCTGTTGCTTCTCTATTTTATCTGACAAGAGATATTCAAGGTCTTCACCTGCCATGGTGAGAAGCACAGACTGAAACAGGGGTATTTGCATACCTGAAGGAAACATTCAGGAAAGCAACCTCTGGAAGTAGTACAGGAAGGGTTATGGAAAGGAAATACATCAGAAGTTACTAAACAGCACCAAATGCAAATCAAGTGTCAACAGAACCCCAGAGTGTTAGTCATAACTTCACTATGTTTTCTGCAACTGACACTTTCTGGTCTTCCTATAGGTTTTCTCAGTCTAGTTTGAACTTGTGCCTTGTGATGATACTAGAGGATGACTTTCAAGTATATTCACTTTTTATAACTAACAATATTCTCTATGAATTAAGTGTTTGAAAAAGTTCCTCAGAGAAAAATGGCACCAGTCTCGCTGAGAGTGTTTTAAAAGCTTACCATTGCTTTGGTTAAAAACATCTCTTTTTGCCTTTCACAATTTTTATCCGCTGATAAGGATCACAATACTTTTTTACACAGATGTGACAAAGAGAATTACAGCTGCTCTTTTTGTATGATCTTCTAAAGAGACAAAGATGCGCAAGGATTCTGCCTGCTTCATCTTTCCCACCGTGTCATCTGCTGTTTGGGAAAGAGTCCTAATTTGCAGCAGATACAAAACTATTTGTCGAGCTGCAGATTTGCCAAAAATAAATGAAACCATTAATTACTACAATTTTTTGAGCAGCTGTTAATGGATCGGGGTAAGAAAACTGTACATTAGACTACTGGTTAATTACAAGAACTGTAATTGTTTAACGTGGTTTTTGTGGAATGAAATTACAATACCAGAGGAGGTAAATTCAGCCAATTTTTTTTTTTTTTTTAGTTACAGGTGAAAGTGTGCACATAGTTTAGACTGCAGTGAAGCAAAGGAGTGCATAGGTGCATAGGCTAATTCACTTCTATCATCACATGAACAAATATTCTTAACAAAAGCACTTGAAAATAAATATTTTAATTCACATTTTAATTCACTTTTTAATTCAAGTGAAAAATTATTAAAGGTAGTAAATGAGTATCTTGTAAACCCAGAGCTAACAAGGCAGGAGATATGGATATAGCATCAAAAATCCAAATGTGTTTACATCATTAGAAATTAACAACTAAGCAGTTTTATCTCTTCTTTGGAGTGCCATGAGGCAGGAACTGTGCTGTTATGATTGGTGCTTAATAATATTTGCAGTTCCAGATTAAATTATGTGAATGTTTGAGGACACACTGCTTCCCTCCCTTTCTGTCACCCTCAGGGACAACATTATTCCATCAGTTTGGTATTTTTCTTCTCTGAGCAGAATTTTTTAAAAGAAAAAAAAAGAAAAAAAGAAAAAAATATCAATTTTTGAAGAGAGAAAATTCTGGTTGAGTTTTCCATACTATAGCCTAATTTTTAAGGTCCAGAAAAGATTTTCATTTGGGAGAAGTAGATGAGGACAATAGTTCAGTATTTCAAGATGTAGCCAACATGTGATGGAAATCTCCAAGCCTCAGTATTGCTTCATGAAGAGATGTAAATTATCCATTTCTTAAATGAACACTAGTAGCTAAGTGTCTTAGAACTATCGTATTTTAACTCAGCTTACAATGAGAGCATTTGTAAAAGCAGCAGAAATTTTGAAGAAAATTCACTTTTCCATATGATCTGAACAGTTTTGCTGCATCTTTAATGCAGAACTAATTCAAGTGCAAAACCACAAGCCCAATTTTGTTTTCATAGCACTGAAACCTAATACACTGTATAATATTGTGTATAAATAAGCTGCTAAATGGCACTATTTGTCACAAAGAATCAAATTCCAGGTACACTTGAGCATATTACCTACCAAAGTCAGTTAGTCCTGATTTTAACATATGTGTGTATCTAAAATTTAAAAATCTGGTGATCTTTATTAATTGTGTACTTCTGGATCCTACTGATATACCATCTAGATTGACAGCACCTTTCTCACACTCAGCTGCTTAAGATTTTCTCTTTTTTTTTTACTCACATTTGCGCTCCACAGCTCAAGCTTGTCTCAGCTCTCCCGTTCAAATGCTAATGGCATAAGGATAAAGTTAATTTGGGCTTCAAAGGTGTGATGACCCTTCCTGCTGTTAAAAGTTCTGAGCAGGAACTGTGTGCAGATACCTGTTCAGTAGTTCTGCTGAGCATTTAACCTTTTGTTAAGCAGCACTGCTGTCAAAAGAGGTTGTTTTGCAGTCTGGTTTTCCACCACTCATTTGTCCCACCAGCTCCCCTGTCGCAACAAATCTGTGACTTCTCTGCCTGGATCACCACACAAGCACGTGGAAGCTGCATACCACAAACATAAGGATGAATACTTGAAGGAAGGACAGGATTGCCTCTTTCTCTTGTTATTGCAATTAGACTGTTTCTGTGGGTTTTACATCAGGTTCTTCCTAACCTCGAAGGGATCTCTAAATCTCAAATATGTAAAGCAGCATCTACTGGTGCACGTTCACTGAAATTCTGGGACGTAGGCACAGAGACTTCTATTTAGACAGTGACTTTGTGTAAGGAGAGATTTGCTTCTAAAATTGAAATAGTTTGTTTCAAATCGCATAAAACTTTCATGTCCGTTTTTGTTGTTGAAATTGTGAAAGAGTTTTAAAATACAGTTCAGCCTGTTTAGAAAGCAGCACTCAGTAGCTACTGCATTGGATACTTTGATTTTTACTGTTGCGTTTTGTTTCATACCTGGTTTAAAAGTAGAAGATTTCGAATATGATGCTAATGGTTGTAATAATTTAACCTAACTGTGTATGAGTGTGATCCAAAACTTTAAATAAGAGTTGGGTTTTTTTAAGTCTTTTCAGTAAAATATATTTGTCCAGCACTGAGTTATTTAGTGAAGAAATGCATATCCAGAAATACCTGGAAGAAATAGTGTAACTGAGTAAGCTATCAAATCCTTCTGTTGAAGTATCTCTTCAACACCATGGTTATTACTTCAGTAGTAAGTATATTTTCTAAATCAATTCAAAGCTGGATCATGGCCCACATCTCCTGGTTGTCAACAATGGTGTTGGAAGATGAAGGGGAAAAAAACCCCAAAAAACCACAAAGAATATTTGCTTGCTTTAGAGTTTGTGAAGCTACCTTGTCCTGTAGCAGGTTGGCATTCTGTTACCGCCACCAATTTTCTGTGTTTCACCATTGCACAAGCATAAGCATGATCCTTAGCAAGGGTTGCTTGGCACAGAACAATAGTGTCAAAAATATCTAGAAATATTTTGAATGAATATAAAATTTATATTCTGAATTACAATTAAAATATTCATTTCCTGTCTTTAAAATGTGAAATTAAGTCATTGGCGGAAGAAAACTCTTAAGTTCTAGCTACTTAATTTTCAACAAAAGTGGATTTTTGTTTCGTTTTGTTTTTATTCCCTAACTGTTCCTTGGTGACTTGTTTGTACACCAAGATAATGGTTTGGATTTGCCTTTGTGTAATTCATATACTTTTGATCAATTCCAACTCATGCCCAATTATACTACACTAAATTAACATAATTCAACAGATGTTGATATTTAAATGTTTTCTGGCATTCACATCTTGGACAGCTGTCTTAGAGCTTGGGGAAAAGGCAAACATTTAGAGTTAAATGCTGAACATATGCTTAAATTACTAATTAGAAACAAGAAAAAACAATACATTATCCTTTCTGAGGGCAGTAGGGCCTCTACTACAGAATTCTCTTTTTTTTTTTTTTTTGAGACTCAATTCACAGTAAAGTTAAGCGACTTGAGATTGAGTGTCAAAACATATGTAATGATGTAAGTGTTTATTGTATTTGTGAAAATTATGCCAATGTGGAGTTGAACATATGAATGTGTAGAGTTCAGGTAAATTTTGGATGACTACTGTGTCTGAATGGCACAAAAAAAGTGCTGGAAAAGATAACAGGAAGGGAACGTATTAGCATGGAGTATTATGTGATGAGGTAATCTGATTGGGCCAAGGTAAGATTTTATTCTTCTCGTTATAGAATTGCACTAGGACTTTCAATAATACACCTTTGTGTTTGAAGTTGTATTGCAGACAGGTTGGCATAATATGAAAGGACTTTGATAGAGTTGTGTGGACTTATCACATCTGTTTAAGATTTTCTACTATGAAAATAATCTGCATTGCTGTTTGGGTTATTGTAAGGATTTTCACACTTGTGGAGGCAGGTGAAGAAATCTGTTGTATGGATGATGACATCCTTCAGACAAGCCTGGAGAAAGGCTTTACTGTTTGTTTAGAATGTGGAGCAATCAAGTATGGGACTGATCTCATCTGAAGGGTGTTTGAGAATAGTGGTACCAAGAAGAAATTTATGTAATAATTTTCATAGTCTTTAAAGGTTAATATATACATGTTGCATATGCATTGTATTTTGTTCTTACGTTGCCAATTCTTTAGCAATGAGTGAAAGTTTCTGTACAAACAATGGATTTGGTAGGCAAGATTAATTTACATCAGTACTGGTCTACCTGTCATAGCCAAGAAAATGCCTTTTAATAGCACTCTAGCATTAGACAAAGTCAGGCTGGTTCTTAATACAACCTGCAGAAAATTAACACGAGGAAACATCTATGAATTTCTGAATTGTTTCACACATTAAAAGCAAAATCAAGCAAACCAGAGAAAGAAATGCTGACGTCTCTGATTTTAAGGAATTTCTCTCCTAATACTGAATATCACCAGTGCTGAATTTGTGGGTTCCATAAAAGCCATTAAATTCTTCAAATTCACTGAGAGGGTTTGATGGGAGTAGAGATAGACCTTACATACAGCCTGAACATTTCGTCTCAGTTTCTCATTAGCAAAAGTATATTATTTTCTGGAAAGAAAAGGCTCAGGTGGGGAACTGTTCACCAAGAGTGCAGCTGTCACAGTAGGAGCAGTGTGGAGTGCTGTGAGTATTCTGGCAGTTAATATACCAATGCCCAGGTTGCCACCAGGCATACATGCATGTATTTCTGTAATAAATAATTAATCTATTTAAGACATTGATTTGACCTAAAAATGGGTGAGTTTGTACTGGGTGAGGTTTATCTGAAATGTTCTTATCAAAACTGCTGGATTCTTTTTCAAGACTGCCCTATGCCATAATGCTAAGATGTGGAGTTCAGATCTTCATTGTTAAAGCAACTATTCAATCACTCATCTTTGTAGTCACCTACTACCTAGAAGTGCTGACCTCAAAGTAGTGTCTTCTGCATCTACTGGAGTTGCAGAGGCCCTTTGCATGTTTTAGAAAGCTAAAGAATGTAGGGCACCTTCTTCATAATGGACAAGGTGCTGCCCATCTCTAGTTATCCACAAGGCACATGCATTGCTACATGTGTCACTCTTCTCTGGGTGTTGTAAGCCATGTAAAAAATGAGGTCATCAATGTATCAATTCCATATAAGGGTATGAAATGTTACTATGCTTTTTTTTTTTTTTTTAAGTACTAAAAATATAAGTAAACATTATTTTATTTTTATAAAGTTGAACTGATTAGTACAATTATTTTTTTAGTGATTTTGTTGACTTGCTTCCCTCCTATGCAGTTGAGAGTTCTGTCTTTTTTTCTTTTTAGCTGCTGCTGTGAACGTAGCTTCACGTGCTCTCCCTACTCAATTTCAGTTTATAACTGTCCAGTGGTCTCAAGCTTAAAATGAGTTGTGGTCCACACCACATTCTCTCTTCAGTCATATCTGTATTCATACCTATTTTGCAACTGTGTTTTAAGACCAAGTACTGGCAGTTTCAGTTAGATTTTCCCTTCAAAATAATTCTTTTAAGTCCCTTTTATAATGCAAACCAATTAACTCCTGCCTTATACTCTCTTATGAAAGAAGCTCACTTTTACCAAGCCTCTCTATTAGCTGAAACATTTGGTGATGATAAACTTGAAGAGTTCTACAGCCATCTGCAGGAATGCATTGATACTGTGGCAGAGCAGTGTGTCACTATTTACTGTAGATTTGTTCCTCAGGTGAGAGAGATGTTAATTGGAATATAATGGCTAGGCAACTATTGGTCATTACCAATTCATCTGATCATGAAATAGACATCAGTCTTCTCAAAAACATTCTGTCATAATTATCTGCTGCATAGGATTCTATCAGCAGTATTACAGTTCACCACCAAGAGCAACTGCACTGCTACCAAATAAAGCATTGCAGCTTGCAACAGAAGTCACAGCTGCTCACAGCAGACAAGGTAACAGTGGAGCATATGGAATAAACATGCAAACATTTTATATTTAATACACTACTACTCTGTTTCCCCCAAGTGAGGTGACAGTCTTGCTAGTTTAGGTCATTGTAGTAGAGCATGTGAAGCTACCTGCTATATAACACTGTCTGCATTGCATCTCTCTATGAAGAGACTGTGGATGTGTATAGGGGTTTTTTATTTGGGGAAGAGGGGTTTTTTTTTTTTTTTTTTTTTTTTTTTTTTGGGTTTTTTTTTTTTTTTTTTTTTTGCATTTTGTTGGGGAGCTTCATTTTGGTTTTGTGGTTTTTACATGTCAGATGATAGTGATTACAGAAGCATGTCATAAACCAGAGATAGAACTTACGTTCAAGAGTATTGGCTGTCCTACACCAAATGTATTGTGTTATCCTTTTCAGTGACTAGGCTGGTAAGCTTAGAGCTTCAGTAGCAGCAAAGGTGATGGTAACTACTAGTCAGAGAGTTAAGAACCTACTTTGTGTGCTGAGTTGTGCAGGAGGCAAATTGCAGTTAAAGCAGTGCAGCTACAGAACAAGATGATAGAATTGTTTGGGTTGGAAGGGACTTTAAATACCATCTAGTTGTTTATTTGGAGAATGTAACCCAAATGGGCCATCGACTGCAGAGGTCAAAGTAGATAAAAATCTGACATATCCTATTACAAATGTCTTGGAGAGGCGAATGTGTGTAACTGTAGAAGAGGGACTTAAAAATATTTTCTTACTCTGAGCTATGAAAACTACTGAAAAAGAGATGATGTGGATAGAAATGTTTGGGGAGTTTAAAAGCACAATTCCAGGCATGTTTACTGTAGTAAGGGTAATTACCTTGAGGAGAGAAATAATAGACTGCAACTACTTAAGAAGAAAGCAACATAATTTCTGTCAACGTTTGTCACATGAATGCATAGATGCTTACGAATTGCATTACATGTCATTGCTTTTGTAAACTTATTTGTTGTATCAAAGCTATTTTGTGTTTATTACTTACAATTTCAGTAGGGGTTTTTTTGTTGTTGTTGTTGTTACTGCCTTCTCGGTTTGTCTTTATTTTGGGGGTTCTTGTATAGCACGGAGAAAAGAGATTCCAAACCCTGTGCGCAGGATGTAACATGAATAAAAATTGACAGAGGCTTTTCCAGTGTTTTTGTTTAATATGTTGAGGCACGACATGACAACAACAAAGAATTGTTGGCATCCTACTGTAAGTTCACACCAGCCTGGCTTTTGCAGCCCTTGTTTCCCTCTGCCACAACTTTGCCACTGCTCTGACACTTGCAGGGCTGCTCGGCCATGGTGCAGCTGATGCCCTGTCCATGCTCATATTTTTCTTATTGACAGTGAGTGTTCTTGCCAAACGCCAGGGACCATAGTCACATCTGTTTGTCTCCCAAGCTTGTCTGAGGCTGCTTGGGAACACTTTTTATCCAGAGGGCAGCTTTAACTAGGCCTAATACTCTGAAAAGCCTCTGTTTGTAAATGCATACAATGAGGCGACAAGTTCCTGTTGTCTTTCCTTAAAAATTATTCCATTTGACACTGCTTGCTCCAATCCCTGTCACCAGCACGTCAAAAGCCAAGTTTTCAGGCAAGGTGGTCTTAACAAGTTTCATTTTTTTTCCCTAATAAAATGCCTAGCTTCCCTCCAGAGCACTATTTATAAATGATAGCTGGAAGCAAGCTAGGGGTAAGCAGAGAGAAGTCAGGCAAATAGCTTTATTCCCTTCTGTAATCCACGCTCTTCTGATTTAATGCTAAGAAACATAATGCTGAACTTAGCCTGATTGAGGGTCAGAGTTCTCCCTACTTCATAATACCCCCATTACAGGCATTTCAAAATGTGCTGCTCAGCTTCCAAATACGACTTCGTTTTGGCCAAACTGCCAGTTCTAGAGCAGTGATAGTTCTTGTCCCTTCCTCTTAAAAAAAAAAAAAAAATTAAAAAACAACCAGCCAAACTGAACAAAGTATTTTGTTTTGACACAATACACTGATACAATGCATTGGCAATGCACAGAGAAAGTGAAGACGTGGCAAAAGCAAATGCTGCCTTAGAATCGTGTGTTATCTTAAGGCTTTATGTTAGTGGATGCAAAAGCAGCTTTCGCAAAGCTTAATTGATGCTCTAGCCTTTTGTTATTTATTTCTGGTGACTAGAATTTTCAACAGCAACAAAGAAATACCCACTCTCACCTTGGCTGGTGGTCGGGTTGTTGAGCTCGGCAGAGGCGAATGATTCATTTATGCTGAAGGAACAAGGCTGCCTTTCAGACGTTCATCGATTTTAAATTAAAAAGTAACTGCTATGTTCTACATGAAGGGTGACAACAATAACAAAGTAGTCCTTACTTAGTGTTATTTGTTGCAGCTCCATTCTGTGTGCCTGGAGGAGAAGTGGGGAGACCCCAGTACCATAATCATACAGATCAATAATCTAGATATCTCAATGTAGTGTAACAGATAATCAATTCTGGGTAAAATAACTCAAACACTGCTAGCTGTTAGTGCTGTGGCTCAGGTCTTCAGGTTCAATTGCCTGACTTTATTAATTTTTATCTTTCATCCTACTTGTATTCCTGGAGACTTTCTCCGTTTTTCATTTGGAAGAGAAAACAGCAAGTTGCACACTGTTTAGTGTACAATTTAAAACACAACTTTTTCTGTTGGATTAATCTTAGTGTTAGAGTAGAATAGAATAGAATCAGCCAGGTTGGAAAAGACCTCCAAGATCATCCAGTCCAACCTATCACCCAGCCCTATCCAATGGCACTAAGTGCTCCATCCATTCTTTTCTTGAACACCTCCAGGGATGGGGACTCCTCCACCTCTCAGGGCAGCCCAGTCCATTGGCAAATCACTCTCTCTGTGAAGATATTGATCTCTTGATGATTGAACATCTCTTAAATGTTTGTGAGGTTTTTTTCTGTAATAATTTTCCCCCATGTATTCCAGGGTTTATTTCCTTTGTTACACAGTCAGTTACGAAAGGGTTACACTGATTTCTTTCTAAATTTAGAACTGAAATTTATCACTGTGTTAATATCCCAGTTCAGCTGTGTTCAGTTTCTGGGTGTTAAAATAGGATGCTGTTTCAACTTAAGAAAATCCACAAGGAAAACATCTGTTTTAAAACTAAGAATTCCGTAACTGTTGAGATAGGTGTTCACCAGGTGAAGCTGGAGTTCACTTTCACTGAAACTTAAATTTCTTGTATTATTTTACTATTTAAATAAAAGCACTGTATGCTTATTATTTTACTGTAACTTTTTGGAAGTGTGTTAGAGAATCATAAGTTGCTATTTTTTTCATCGAGACATTGTTGTCACTCTTTACAATATTCAGCAGATCTGAGGTCTCTCAACGTTCTATGACCATTTGTTATTCATTTGGAAGCAGCGCAGCTTTAAAAACTTTATCAGTGCAATAAAGGACAAGCCATATATCCACACTGAAACCACATCCCATGAGTGACAGTGTTACTTTGCTAGAGTGGGCTGTCAGATGCAATTATTGGCTTGTAATTTTACCAGAATTCCCTCTATATTCTTTGTGGTAAGAATCACAGTTCTCAGTAGCATTTGGAGACATGTAAAAATAGTGGAGTTTAGAAATTACTGCATCTTATTCCCTTCTTTCCCAAAAATCACCAGCCACATATATTCCATTCTGCAGGTTATTATTAAGAAAAATTAGTAACTTAGTAGTTGCCTTTTAAGATTATATTCCAAAACCCAGGAAATTGGAAATTCAAAATTCACCCTTTTCAATAGTACCTGACTCTTGAGTAGTTGGCTTTAATACAGTAAAGATTTGCCTGTTGGCCACTCTTTGCAGTGCCACCATTTTTCCAGGCTCCAAGTGCATAGCTCATAACTGTTTAATGAGAGTAGCAGATACTGTGCTTCCAGGTTACCATCCTCACAACTAGCCAGCAAATTACAGAAGGAGAGAATGCCTTTCTACCACTTTATTT
>VWZI01023910.1:156449-182793 GCA_013396835.1 Psilopogon haemacephalus | reverse complement strand
ACCTATTAAAAAAAAAAAAAAAAATTGATAATACTTTCCATGCAATAAATATTGTTCTGACAGTCAGGCGTTACCAGCCAATTGATAACCTACCAACAGTATTGTGATCTCTTTAGATAATTAATCTTCGCTATTTTCCTGTCAGGAGCGACGGTGGTTTTTGTTTTATGTTGGGCTAGAAAGATTGCCAGTTTTGAAAATTAAAAAGCATTGCCTTTATATTATTCATTCCCGTAACAATTTATGATGCTGCATTTAGATCCTGAGCGCTTGTCAACAAACATAATTATGCTTCGATATAAACAAGATTGGTGGCTCGACTGTGCAGATTCATCTTGGCTGAGAATGTTTTGATACAGGTTCAGATTATACAAGCTGTGTATTTATGTGGTGGCTTTCTTCCTTTGTTAATAGTTCTCTCCTGTAATTACTTGCAGGCAAACCAGCGTACATTTAGGATCCCTGTGCATGGGGGACATCAAACGGAGAAGGAAAGCTGCTCCCCTGCCAGGACCCACAGGTAACCAATTTCCCTGGGACAGAGCACAAAACACGAGATGTTAAATCTCTGAACACAAAGCAGTGGGTCAGTGACCTGGGGAAATGCTTGGTAAATGCAGTAACTTCACATACAACTTCAGAGATGTCTTATCCTTATTTACTAATAGAGATTAAGAAATGAACAGACTTTTAAAATTCTCCCTTCAACACTTCCAGTTTCTCTTCCTTTGTCACGCAGCACATCTTTACTGAAAATGCAGCTTTTTTTCCTATACCCTGAATCACAGACAGTTAAGATTACAGCTTATGTCTGTTGATGCATTAAGTGGCAGAAGAAATGAAGTCTCTTTTTTTCTGTGAGGAACGCATACGAATACTATAAATACCCTCCACAATAAAGACAAACAATTAAAAATGTGAAGATCAGGCTGTGAAACCCAGCTTTAAAATTAGTTCTGTAGATTAAATGGGAAGCACTTGCAAGCACATTTCTGAAAGATTTTTTACGGATGCGAGGTCACAACCATTGGATGCATTTTGCTGATGTCACAGCTGTGAAATGACTTTTTCAATACACAGCAATGATTTATAGGAGTCTCATCAGTTTGTTGTATTAATTATATATGTGCATACTAGGAGGATTAAATTATGTGTGCGTGCCTATGTGAGGATTTTTATATATTGCTAATAGGGAAATCTGGGTTGCATGTCCTAGTCATATATCAATTAGTATAGCAATATATGCAACACACAGAGTTCTTCAAATATCTTCTAACAAGATGTCTTTAGAGAAGCCTAATATCTGCATTCCGACTGAATTCCCTCATCTGAAACTTTTGTTTCAAACCTCAGTGGCAGAAACATATCAAGAATAATATTTTAAAAACGCTACAAAAGCACCTTAGTGGCAGCAGTATGATAAAAGACAATGTGTGGGTCAGCTTCTAAGACTCTGAACATATGTGGAATAAGAGAGAAAGGTACTTAATGGCCGAAGAGAGAATAATATAATTATTTCTACAAGGTGATTTTCACTTCGGAACTTTCAAGTGCTAGAGGATGTCATTTCGTACCGAGGGTATGAAGTATCATGAATTTAATTTTATTATTCATTTTACCTTGAACTTTTAGCATTGGGTATTTTATTTTGCAAGCTGGCTCCTCTGCGTAACTTTGCAAAGCCAATATTATGATACTAAAGCAAATATATTATGTGGTCATTACCTGTTCTGTATCTGTATATATTCACTATTTGAGAGATTGCTATGCCTTTATGTGGAGAGCAGCAAAGAATGATGTTGGATAAAGGTATCCTGCGAGGTGCTTTTTAACTAGTGTCTTTTGTTTTTCCTATCAAGTTCAAGGTAATCTCCACTTTGCTGTGAGCAGGGGGGTTGAGATGTTTTCACTGTGGTCTTATAATGTTGTTTTTTTTCACCCCCTACATTTCATCATTTCACCATTTTAAATTTTTAAGCAGATAGAGTAAGGCTGTACATAAATATAGGTAGGTAGGTAGGTAACATTTATATTTATAAATTATCATTTTCTCAAAAGCTAACTTTCTTACATTTAATTGGTTTGTTTGTTTATGAAAGAAATAGAGTTTCTTTTTGCAATTAGGTTTTGCATTAATGTCTAAGGTCGCAAGTAGAAATTCTCTCAGTAGTTTTAGTTAGCTAAGATACAGGAGCAGAAAGACCAGGTTTTATGTAGAAGAATTTGTAAACATTTTTATTCTTGGAAAGAAATAAACACGAACAGAGTCATTAACAGAAAGAAATAAACATGAACAGAGTCATTTAACTGCAGGTATTTTCTTGAGTTATGTGAGCTGCAAATTAGCAAAATTTCACCTTATATGAGCCAGTCCATTGGAAAAAAAAAAAAAAAAAGTGTTTTCAGAATTCTTGCCTGCATTTTTCTCAATAAATCACATCATAAATTAATGCTTGTAGCACTGTGCAGAGTGCAGAAAATGTCATTTATACGTAGCATTGCTGGAGCAAATGACTGGTGAGCCTAATGAAGTATCAAAACACATTCTCTGGTTCTGAGCCTCACAAGGATAGCATCTGCTACTTTCAGACACCTTACAAAGCCATAGACTTCTGTAGCAAGCAGTGTTATTGGTTAAACATTTATTAATTGTGACAAGAACACCCAATTTATTTCAGTGCTCCAGCTTATTTACTGCTCTTTCACCTTTGTATTTTGTATTGAAAAAGTAAAATGAATATTGATAGAGTTAGATATTGATTTCTAAATTTATAGTCTGTTCTCAGTCTGGAGTCAAAGTCACATACCAGTAGGTTTGTGTATGTTAGTAACAAAGGATGTAGATTTACTCGTACAGCAATGAGAAGCCATTGAAACAAGCAACTTTGAACAGCATGGAGCATTTTAGAGTTTCAAAAGTGTCCTTTATAAAGGTGAAGAAAAGCTGTGTCAAAAAGCAGCGAAGAAAATAGGAGATATTATAGCTATGTATTGTTGGAAGCTGACAGTTCTGAGACAGGGATATCCTGTTCTGACTTTTATTACAGAGGTGTTTTCTGGTTTGTGGGTAGCTCCATCTGTGTGTTACTGAACTTAGCTGGATAATTAGTTTATCAACTGAAAAAAACACTATTAAAATTTGTTTGCTTTCTATGATTTCTTTAATAATGAAGTGTTGTACACGAGAAACAGCTACTTTTCTGCACAGCTTCTTCCATGGAACCATTATTTTCATATTCCAGTCAGATTTGGGACCAGGTCATTCTCAATGACATTATGCCCTATCTGACTACCTGAGTGGTAGAGCTATTTCATATGACACCCTGACATATTTCATTGCAGTAAAACAGTGCCCTCAAGTTTGTATAAAAACCTCTGCGACGAACCAATACATCATCATGGAAATAGCCCTACCAAAACTGGGTCCAGTATTGATGAAAATAGTAGCAAAACTGCCACAAACACACATACACAAAATGAATGCCATAAAGGACATTTCCTGCAAAGAATTGTTACTACAGGCAACACATACACTGGAAATGTTTACAGTAATCTCAGCTCTAATTTACCTAGTTTAAGTCTCATACCAAACCTCTGAATTCATCCAGTTCTGGTGTTCCCATCATAAGGTGGGCACAGAGCTGTTGGAGCAAGTCCAGAGGAGGGCCACAAAAGTGATACAAGGGCTGGACCACCTCTGCTGTGTGGATAAGCTGAAAGAACTGGGGTTGATCAGCCTGGATAAGAGAAGACTCTGGGGTAGACTTATAATTGCTTTCCAATACCTAACAGAATCCTACAGTAAGGCTGGAGAGGGACTGTTCATAAGGGTGTCTTAACAACAGAACAAAGGGGAATGGTTTTAGGCTGAGGGAGAGTAAGTTTAGACTGGATCTTAGGAAGAAGCTCTTCAGTATGAGGTTGGTGAGAGTCTGGAATAGGTTGCCCAGAGAGGCTGTGACTACCTCTGCCCTGGGGGTGTTCAAGGCCAGGTTGGATGAGGCCTTGAGTAGTTGAGTTTAGTTGAGAGGCATCCCTGCTTATGGCATGGAGTTTGGAATATATCATCTTTGAGATCCTTTCCAACCTAAGCCATTCTGTGATTCAGTGAACACACATTTACCCCAGTTATTCCCTGCTGACTCTCTTGTCTCCTTCTGTACAAGCTTTTCTTCTTGGTCAGCTCCTGTAAATCTCCAAGACCTTGTAGATTACTTTTCTTTTTTTTTTTTTTTTCTTTTTCTTCCAAGAAACCTGTAAACCTGAAACATCAGGGTGTTAATTTACAAAATGCAGAAAGTTTGAATCTCTACTCCACCAACACACCTGGTGAGACTCCCACCTGGAGTACTGCATCCAGTTCTGGAGCCCCTATTACAAGAGAGATATGGACATGCTGGAGCATGTCCAGAGAAGGGCCCACAAGTCTGATCAGAGGGCTGTAGCACCTCTGCTATGAGGACAGACTGAAAGAGTTGGGGCTGTGCAGGCTGGAGAAGAGGAGGTTCCCAGGTGACCTTATTGTGACCTAGTATCTGAAGGAGCCTACAAGAAAGCTGGGGAGGGACTTTTTAGGCTATCAGGGAGTGACAGGACTAGGGGGAATGGAGCAAAGCTGGAGGTGGGGAGATTCAGATTGGATGTGAGGAGGAAGTTGTTGAGCATGAGAGTGGTGAGACCCTGAAATGGGTTGCCCAAGGGAGTGGTTGGGGCCACTTCCCTAGAAGTGTTTGCAGCCAGGCTGGCAGAGGCTGTGAGCAGCCTGATCTAGGGTAGGGTGTCCCTGCCCATGGCAGGGCGGTTGGAACTGTGGTTCCTTTCAACCCTGACTAATTCTATGATTCTATGAATCAGAAGAAAAATGTTTCACTGGTGTGCCATGTAAATAACCATTTCATTCTATTTGAAAGCAGTCCTTTTGCTCTGATGTTTGTATAGCATGGCATACAGTTTGAAGAAGCATTAGGACCCTACAACAAATAAGTTTTAAAAGATAAACCTGTTTTGTACTTAAAATACAGAGAACGTGCATATAAAATACATAAATTATTCTAAATCTTACAGGCCCTTCAGCTAATATTTTGTGAAAACAAATTTCTGGATGTCATTTTCTTTACTTAAGTTGCATGCTGCACTTCAAAGCTGGGTACTGATTGAAATGACCAAGTTAAAAGTCTCATTTTAAAGAATGTGTTTTAATGAAAAATATGACAGATTCTTAATTAGAGCAGAAATACTGAGCACTGCTATAATGCCATCATGACTCACTTTAACAAGGTAATCAAAAGGGTACATGTTTTCATTCCTTCTTAAAAATTGCTAACGGAACAGCTAAGCAAACTATTTTGCTGATGCTTAATATGTCAGTGATTAAAAATCAGACCTGAATATCTACAGTACCAGAATGAGGATTTGAAAAAAAAAATTGTCATTACACCGTGATAACAGAGGTGGCCGAGGCTAAGCTTGTGATGAAGGTCAACTTAGTGAGGTAGTTGCAGAGAAAGGGTAGACTTTTGTGTACTTGCATGAACTGGCAATGTATTTCTGAAACTCTAGACACTGTGTTGTTACCCCTACTCCGTTTTTAGCTTGATCCACTGCTTTTCTAGATGCTAAAGGTACAGCTCCATGAACAGAAATCCCTTCCCTGACATGTGCCGCGAATGCCACTCCGTAGTGCGTTGCATCATTTCTTATGCTTAGTCTTCCAAAGTCCTTTTTGGAGCTTGATGATCTAGTCTGTGGATGCTCTTTTTGTTAGCTGGTTGGTTTCTGTAGAACATTAAAGTTTAGAGACTCAACTTTTTTTCTTCCTATGACATTTTCTCATTGAATCTGTTCCAAAATTGAAAGATCACAGAGTACCATCCAGTGCTGAAAACTTCTGTCCCTCCAGAGTAAAAGACTTTTCATGTTGAGCTTGAGTTCAGGCTGGGCCCCTTACGTATAAACATCAGAGTAACAAGGAGAGTTCAGTAACAAACTTCAGAAGGTGAGATCTGCAGTGCAACATGAACTGGACTTGGCACTGACAATTGCTAATGGATGTCTTGTGATGTAGCAAGAAGGCAATATTCTTCAGGCTCTGTACACTGCCAGTATAAAGTTAAGAAGAAACCTTCAGATGGGTAGAAAATGGCTGTACCTGTCTTTTCTAAATGCTGTCATCTTCTGTAAAGTGGAAGGTTCAAAAACACTTGCCCAAATTACACTGGGGGTTATTCCAGTGGTTCCTGTTTCTGGTCGTGATTGCCTGCACTGAAAGTTGGACTCTGATCCTCCTTATGGGTCACTTAAAACTTTGGATATTCAATGATTCCATGGATCGTTTTGGACTTAACTCTCAAGAAAATCAGTGTAACAGAGAATATCACTAATGAAAGTATCCTTAATAAACAAGAGATTTCTGCCTTAAAAAAGCTAAGCCAGGCATGATTATTAAGTACCAAAAGCATGTTTTATTAGATAGTTAGATGCTTGAGGAAATAGCTTTGTGTGAGGCTGGGAGTCAGTTACATGCTCTGCAGGTTCTGCTCATTCTCTTCCAGATACCATAATAAAGTGGTTCTCCACATTGGTGAGCCTCTTCTTTTCTGGGTGCAGATTGTTAGAACCCTCACCCTTTTAGATGGGCTGATGCACATTGTGCAGTCTTCTGAAGTCACAGCCAACAAAAAGGCAGTACCTGTCATGCTGCTTGATAATGCCAAGGGATTTTGTAAACCAGGGAAGGTTTGTGAGTTAAAATGTGCAAGGAAGAAGTGTGCATTTTCCCCAGTCAGTATAACTTCTTACCCGGTTCTGCACAAGAACCTCTCATTTGATGGTGACGAGTTCTTCTTTCTCCTGAGGGAGTAGGGAGCAGTGCTGTAAATAGACTTTGCTTGTAGATTATGCAAAGAAATCACTTTTCTTAAAGGTTTGTTAGCATATCATTTGCTTTTTGAATAAGGAAAGAGAGCTATGCACAGACCTGATAGCTTTATGCAAAAGGTTTTTGCCTCTTACGAGGTATAAAAATAACTTTAAGATATGAGAAAATATTCTCATAACGTGAGAATATAAAATTAATTGGTCAGGTTTCCAGCACAGGCAAGGCTCAATTTCTGTTTTCTGTCCTTCTATAAAAGCTTTACAATTGGTGGGAAAGTTTCTGATAAAAGCTATTGTAGACGTTTGTTGTGCTCCAAGTCTCTTAAAGAAGTTTTTGCTTTTGGTTTCTCCTACAGTGAGAGGAAATTTTTAATTTATTGATTGTAAGAGAAGTTTACCTTTCAGCCTAGGGAGAATGCTAATGTAATAGGTAAGATTTACGTTCTGATGCCTTCATCACTGATAAAGAGATCACAGTGATCATTGTTTGCGTAAATAAATAGGCAAATGGTTATATAGCCTGTAGTAAAAAATATGCAGGTGCATTTTCCTAGCTTTAATGAATTTTTAAATGAAAATAATTTGACAGAAGATAACACTCCAACCACAAAGGCGTGGAATAGACAATAGAAGAGGAACTTCACCTCCAAAATCCTGGCAATCCATCCCAGCTGGAGTTAGAATCATATAGAGTTATGTGCATAGTCCTAATATCAATTTGATCCATGATCGTTCTGCTGAAATTAGCAATAACCACACTGTCTGTTTTGAGAGTATTACTGTGATTTAAATCCCTTCCCTCTGGGTTGCAGTCTTAGGTTACGAGTCTTTTTTGTAAAAGTCAGGGAACGCTTATGAGAAGGGAGCAATTTTGCTGATGTTCAAGGGATTTGACCAGTGCTTTGGAATAGTCTCCAGTGAGAACACTTCTTCCAAAATGCTAGTTTGTGACAGTCTTTTTGTCAGCTTAGACAAGGTGTAAAACTGACCTCCTTTGGACCCAACTGGAAACACATTCAAGAGATGCCCCTTAGAGTGGGATAAATCCAACTCTTCTCAACCCATTTTAGTAGTAGTAAAGGCTGAATGAAGCCACACTTTGCACACAGTGTAGTCCAATTAAGCATGGAAGGAGAAAAGCACCTGCAAGTCCAATTCCAAATGACCTGTGATGCTGGATGACCAGTCGAACCTGAAGTCCAGTGTCTCAGTTTTCATCAGTATGTGGGTTTGTGCTTATATGTTCAGGAGAGTTGAAAATTTATTTAAGTTTAGGGTCTATGCCATGGGAAAGAATGCATTTACCCATGCCACAACTATGCAACCTTTCCTTTAATACCCCTTGGCATTAAGACTGTGGTGGTGCAGGCATTAACAAAACTCTGCAGTGAATGCAGAGTAAACATGGAGGTTTCCAACACTTGTTTAAGTTTTAGCTGTGTCCTCTCTGCTGCTTTTATATCTCTGTTTGATAGAATAAAGCACAATGCAGGCAGACTCACTTGAACTACAATCGTTCTAAGGTTGTTTTATAGAGAGAGACTTGGGCAGCGCAGTGTGAGGGATATATGAAAGTCTAGAATAAATATGCAGTCTCAAATACAGCATTTTAATTTTGTTGGGGGGTTTTTTTGGGTATACAGCCATAGTATGCTGTGTATGCACAGCATGGCTGTCGGCTATGCTCATGATACTGACTGTGTAATTATCCAAAACAGTTTAAAGAATATAAACATCTAGGCAGTCTGATTTCCCACTTTGCTAGTTAAGAGAGAGCTGGCAGAAAAGGGATATACTGCAGCAATGTATTCTTCTGATAGCAATCCTTGTAAGATTGTCTTGTGTATCAGGATCAGTCCCTACTGTTCATCTGGCTATTGAGAAGTCAGAAAAAAGAAGAGATGGAATATTAAATGCTTTCAGAAAATGAGGGGGAAAGTGCACCAGCTTTTAAAGTGAAGCAGCATGTATCGTTTCTCCTTCCATTGGCTGTTTATCCAACATCAATACAACACTTTAGGAGCCAAATTACTAAACAAGCTGCCAATTAGGCTTGCAGTCAGCTGGATAGATTAGTGGCTAAGAGAGGCAGATACAAGATTTTCATCTCTTGAGCCAATTACGCAAGTGAATTACCATCCACAATGCTCCTTGGAAGATTTGAGGTAGAAAGACTGACTCTGCTGTGATAGACATAAGTGAGATCCAGGGTAGGGGGTAAGGGTTAGCAGGCCATGTATTGCAAAAATTACCCAAGCAAAAAGAGATCCTTCTAGGAAAGGATTTAAAGGATTTAAGGCTGCTGGGAGCGATAGAAGAGGAAATAATAGTTGTGGTATGCTCTGCAAAGGCATCACTGTTCTGCTCGCAAGTCTTAATCACATAAAAGAAAGATGAAAGGCCAAAAACTGTATTTATGTACAGTATCATTTTCTCAGAACTGTTTAAAAACCCTATTTTGATGTTTCTCAACATCAAAAATAGCTCAATGGCCAGAGATGAAACTACTTCAATATGCCTTCATTTGTTTCTTGCAACTGGATGTGTGTGTATGTAATTTTAATGTTTTCTTAAATAAGGGTTGTTTAACACATTGAACCTCTGTATTGTGAATTTATTCACCCCAGTCTAAACCAAACATGCTTGATGTTAGTTTTATCCAGCAGCTGGATCATCCAAGTAAGTGTTGTCACAATAGTGGTATACAGAGTCATGGCTCTTTTATTATTCTATAATAAATGATCATTTAATTGGTGAGCTTTTTATTTTTTAGAAGCATTTTGCAATCTAAGTGGATCTGTCGGATCAAAACTCTGCAATAGGCTCGTTTTTTTTTTCTTGCTGAAGATGTTATACACTGGTGTAATATGGTTTCTTAAATATGAAGCAAATTTAAAACCTGAACTTCTGCAAGCTGTTGTATCCAAAAATGATTAAACAGATGTGGAGCCTGCAGCAGCATTAGACCTCTGATCTGATTTTTAGCTTACAGATGGAATTAAATTAATTCATGGCAATCACTGTAAAATCAAGGGTATGGCACTGAATGCTAGTGTACTGTTTAACCAGGGCATACCTGTCTCAACAGCTGTTAAGAAAAAATTACATACCCGTGTTTTTCATTGGGATCTGCCTTTAATGCCATCATAAATATCATACCAAAATGAAACAAATGTGGTGATTTTTTTTTTCCTTTGGTTTTGCCCCTTTCTATTCACAGGTTCCACATTTGTTGTATGTCAGGTCATACACATAATGCACGTAGATCTTGAAGTGTGTTGGTTCATATATACAAAGGTTTGAGGATTGGCCTCAAAAAAAGATGGGTTTCTTTTTATTTCAGTTGGCAGCACTGCAAAGAGAAGGAACAAAAGCTAGGGTATTTTACAGTGCTGTCTTTTCAGGCTAGTTCCTGCTCCTCACTTGTGTAACGGCAGTCACGTCTAGATGCTACTCATCTGGTAGATCAGGAACCACGTTGCTGTGCTTGCTAAAAACAAATTCATTCTGCAGACAGAAAAGGCTCTGCACAGGAGATTCCTACAAATTCCTTATGACGAGAGACTGAGGATGCTGGGTCTGTTTAGTTTGAAGAGGAGGAGTCTGAAGGGTGACCTCATTAATGTTGGTAAATATGTAAAGGGTGAGTACCAGGAGGACGGAGCCAGGCTCTGTTCAGTGGTGCCCAGTGACAGAACAAGGGGCAATGGGTGGAAGTTGAGGCATAGGAATTCCATAGAAACATGAGGAATGTTTTTTTTTCCCTGTGAGAGTGACAGAACACTGGAACAAGCTGCCCAGGGGAGTTGTGGAGTCTCCCTCTCTGGAGATATTCAAGGTCCACCTGGACACATTGCTGTGTGATCTGCTCTAGGTGATCCTGCTCTGGCGGGGGGGGGTTGGACCAGATGAGCTTTCAAGGTACCTTCCAGCCTCTGACATTCTGTGATTCTCTGAAATTATTAATACTGAAACTTCCTTGTAACTCCTAGAAACCCATAAAATCTCATAACAATGAATTTAGGAAAAGTGGCTTTTGTGGGATGGATGAGTGGGTTGATTTTGCTCTTGCTTCTGGCTGGGTCAAGACTGAACACATCCCAGAGGAAGCACAAGGCCAGTGTGCTTGGACCATTCTATCTAACAGGCCCTACTGGCTAGTCCAAGAAGTGCCAGAGGCATGAATTAAAAACTGAACTTGAGGATGAATATTGCAAGGACAATTACAGCTTTTAATTAGAAAATAAATGCCCACAGCACAGGAATGGGGCTCAGGGGAATAACACACAGAGTAGGCAGGATTTTTAAGAGCTTTCCCATTGTACAGTCAATCAGCAATGCTTTTTTTATTTTCCAATTGCTGCTTTATTGTGGAATTGGAGGAAAAGGGAATGGATGTTATCCATATTCTTCTGATTCAAAATTATACTGCCTTACAGATCCATTTTTCAAATCATAGGTGAAATTTGTAGGAATGTTGAAGGCAGGTATAGATAGTATTTGTGTAAAAAAGACTCAGCTCTAATGATTGCTTGCATATATTAATTTTTTTTTTTTTTTACAATTAAAATAAAAGCTATCCATCTTCATCTCATTTGCAAGAAGGATTAACCAATTAGTAATATAGCCAAATTGGTTGGGATTTTGCTTTTGCCTTATTCCTGCTGCAATACAAAGCCTCCAAACACATTACCCTTTGGGCAGCATATAGTGTTTAACTGCTTTCCCATGAGTGGATTGTGAAGCCAAGTTTCTGCTCTTTTTTTTTGTTGGGTTTGGTTTTTTTTAATCTGAGGATGTGTGAGACTAAAACAAGACTCCTAGGAAAGTGTTTCAGTCTTCAAACAGGAGGTAGAAAAGCATGTGCAGTGGAAGGAAAAACAGCATACGTTCTGGAAGTACTTAGATGTATCTAAAGACGAAGCACCTGTGCTATGAGGACGGACTGAAAGAGTTGGGGCTGTTCAGTCTGGAGAAGAGGAGGCTCCCAGGTGACCTTCTTGTGGTCTTCCAGTAGCTGAAGGGGGCCTACAAAAAAGCTGGGGAGGTACTTTTTAGGATGTCAGGTAGGGGGGGAAGGGAGCAAAGATGGAGGTGAGGAGATTCAGACTGGAGATGAGGAGAAAGTTGTTCAGCATAATAGTGGTGAGAGCCTGGAATGGGTTGTCCAGGGAGGTGGCTGGGGTCCCCATTCCTGGGAGGTGTTTAAGCACAGTTTCAAACCAATGTTTGTTCTCTCAGTGGATTTCCCTTTGACTCAGGAAATGAAGTACTAGGAAATTGTCTGCCTTTTATGTAGCCAGCATTTTACTCAATGTGAACGTATCAGTAGTAGTAATTCTGGAGTACTGTAAGTTTATCATCAAAGTCATCGTTTGCACCTCTCGTTTTGAACTGTCTGAGCATGCAATTTTCTGCTGTGGAGGTTTTTGTGCAGATAAATGAGGCTTTCCAGAAGTGCATGTTCAACTTTCCTTGTGTTCTTGTTTACTGAGTTAATGTAATGATGAACCAGCTGCTTCTGAGTGGTAAATTCTTGTTTGATGACATCGTAGTCTCCAAAACCACAAAAATACCATCTCCTTTACACAAAGTAGTAGTGGGTCAGAATAGGTAGAAAGTTAAACAGATAATATTTGAAGTTGGACACAAGGGTGAAGGGGGAGGGGCAGTCTGTTGTCTGCAGTGTGGGAGAGGTTGACCAGAGATGAAAACAATCCCCCAGCGTACAGACAACTGCATATATTAGGTGACAAATTTCAGTGATTTTAAAAATTGTTTGTATGGTGTAAGGTGGTAAACGACAATGCAGATTCATTTGTATCCCTCATGCAAAATGATTACATAGAGGAAAGCTTATCCATGTCTCACCTCCAAACTTTAGCTTGAGGAGTTTGGTCGATGAGGTGGAATAATTTGTTTTGTTTTTTTTTTTTTAATGATTCATTCATGGGAGGAAAAAAAAATCTTATTAAAAAAAAATATATTATTGAAATTCTAACAATCTCTTCTGCAGTATGTGTGCAGCTGTTCTCAGAGATGCTGGTGGTGCAGGGAGAAAAGTGTAAACAACACTTACAGTGGCTTTGAAACTACCAGAAGTAAACTTCGATGTATCAAATGCCTCTTACAGTGTTCAGTGAAGCAGAAACTGCGTAAAGATAAAGCTGAAATTCAGAACAGTAGACCGTTTGTCTGGGCTGGTTTTGTAACACCTGTAATTGTTTAATCAGAGATTGTTTATTGTGTCTTCTTGAAAGAGATCTTGAGCATGGTCAATATTGCTAAGAATGGCAATGTGGTCGTTTTGCTATGATATGCCTCAACTTACTAACTATAGGACAAAGAAATTAAGGTAATCTTGCTGAATGTGTTGGTAGACTTGTGCAGAGTACTGATGTTCTCTGAGGTAAAATCTACTCTACTGGAATAGGTCTCTTCCAACCTGGCCTGTACTGTACTGTACTGTACTGTACTGTACTATACTGTACTGTACTATACTATACTATACTATACTATACTATACTATACTATACTATACTATACTATACTATACTATACTATACTATACTATACTATACTATACTATACTATACTATACTATACTATACTATACTATACTATACTATACTATACTATACTATACTATACTATACTATACTATACTATACTATACTATACTATACTATACTATACTATACTATACTATACTATACTATACTATACTATACTATACTATACTATACTATACTATACTATACTATACTATACTATACTATACTATACTATACTATACTATACTATACTATACTATACTATACTATACTATACTATACTATACTATACTATACTATACTATACTATACTATACTATACTATACTATACTATACTATACTATACTATACTATACTATACTATACTATACTATACTATACTATACTATACTATACTATACTATACTATACTATACTATACTATACTATACTATACTATACTATACTATACTATACTATACTATACTATACTATACTATACTATACTATACTATACTATACTATACTATACTATACTATACTATACTATACTATACTATACTATACTATACTATACTATACTATACTATACTATACTATACTATACTATACTATACTATACTATACTATACAAGGTCTGTGACAATATTTGTCATACTTAAAAGTCTGAGTCTTTAAAAACATTAAAAATAAAGCAAAGCATAAGAGTGTATTTAGAATCATACACAGTCCAGGAGGTCAACATGTGCAAAGACAGCCTGTTCTAGCAACCTATTAGATGAATTAGGAGAATAAGAAGGTTTAAAGCTTTAAGGGAGATTATCCTGCTCTTCTCCACATGGCAGGCAGTGCTGATTAATGCTGTGTGTTTCTTTAATCTCAGGGTTTGTAGGTGAAAACACCCAACCAATCCCAGAAAACAACATTGGAAACAGAATGCTTCAGAGCATGGGTTGGACCCCTGGCACGGGCCTTGGACCAGACGGCAAAGGGATAGCAGAGCCCATAAGAGCCATCCAGAGACCAAAAGGACTCGGACTTGGATTTAGCTGACAGAAATCCACTCTGGCTGCCCGACACGAATAAAGCTCAACGTTAATTTTAAAAAGACAAGGTGGAGGGGGGGAAGGAAATTAAAAAAAAAAAAAAAATCAAACATAATATTTGTTGTGATTAGCAAGTCCAGGTATTCTTCTCTCAGACATCACTGAAGTCAGTGTGCTTCACATGAGCTACACCAGCTGTAAGGTACAACCACGGTGATACAACTGGCATACAACTCTAACTTTATTATGGTGCTAAAAATGTACAAAAACTTCTACTTTTTTTTTTTTTTTCTCCTGTGGTCTTAAACTTTGTATTAAGCATAAAGTTCAGTACATTGATGTTTTTTTCATAAGAGCTTCTGACATTGGGAGCTTTAGTATATGAGCAAATTATTTTTGTTTAAGTATAATTTCATCTCCAGAGCCTTGGTAAGATTTCTCAAGGAAAATAGTACTTTTTGCAGCTATTGTGTTTTCCTTCTTTTCAGGCAAAGTTTCCAAACCTAGCATTTCTCTTGTTTAACAGTATTTGAGGATAAGCTGTCATTTTGCCCATATGAGATACAGTTTTCCCACTGGAAGGTGATATGGTATGCAATTTTGTATAAAAGCGTGAAAAATGGTTTTGTTGTCATAGGAATGCTGTTCCAACACCATTATCTGGTAATGCATCACTGTCTCCCACATTTAGACACAAAAGTTAAGCTTTTAGACTTGTTTTTTTACATTTACAGGATTATCTTTTTTGTTTTTTTTTTAAGCAAGTGTTGTAAAAGGTTAAAGTTTATTCTGACTTTGGATTTCCCTTTATATTCATAATCCTCAGTGTTTCCACGTTTAAGAACAGTTTGGGCTTTGAACCAGGAAATTGTATTTTGAAGATGACTGTCTTTCAGTGTTTATATTCTGGGTTTGGACATATTTTCAACAATGCAGTGTTCAACATGGTTTTATCATTTGGTTTGTGCTGGTGCCAATGAGCCACAACCTGTAAGGATCATGAACAGAAAAAGGGCAAGGAGAAGCAGGATTAGGGTGAAGGAAAGGAAAGGAAAAAGATACTTTGATGGCATCTTGCAAATCTAAGCTAGCAATTTAAAATCAAGAGAGATCATTAAGTGTTTTAATCAGTATCCTAATGTATCTAATGTCAGCAGAAGCAATTTCATTAAGCATCAACCAATCAAGCTCCTAGGGTACTTATTGGTCTGCAATATAAAACAAATTCTACTTTAAAATTAAACGGTAGGGCTGAAGGAAGCTGTTGTTCAGAGAGGCTAAGGAGGAAATAATGCCCTCCTCCTCACACACTCCTGTAGCAGCTGGCAATATTTACTGTGACTGCAGAAGGTACAGGCTGTCATTCTCCTGTCTTTTTTTTTTTCTTTCAAGAGGAGGGTCTCTTTCTTCCTCTCTTCCCAAACTGTAGAGAAAAATTCCTGCTTCCAGATGTTTGCAAAGATATTTCCTTAGAATCAAAAGTGCACAGCTTCCTTCATGTTCCTTAAACACAGGCATTCATTTTAAGAAGTGGGTTTATTGCTTTTACTTTCTCTTGACTTAACGTATTTTTACAGAGAAGAATAGCAGGAAAAGAAGTAGCACTGAATTTGCTTAGAAGAAATGTTTGTGCTTTCTGCTGTGAGAGGACCACTGGTTTGGGGACATTGTTTCACCATACACATAGTGCAGAGCAAAACCTGATACCGGTTTTGATGATAGCTGAATGCACATAACTCTCTGAGTTTCAGGAGAATTATTTATTGCTGTTTAACTACTTGATATGATTGTGTGGTTTTGCTCTTTTGAAATTCTAAGAGATTTTAAACTTGGGATTTATAGTCAGCACACATGCTTTTTTTATTGGAAAGGTCTGGGGGGGGCATGGCATAGTGTGTGTTGCCACTACAGATGTCTCTTGCACAATTCAACTGAGTTAAATACATTCCATATCCAAAGAATTTCAGGGCCACGTAATTGGAAAGGGCTGAGAGCCTGGAATTCTGCAGCTAACAAAGGTGCCCACTTGTGTAAGTGTTATTTATGGTAGTGAATGCATGTGACACATTCCCATGCTTTCAAATCCGGTGTGCTACTGAGAGCAAGTGTTGTTTAAGGACCTATTTGTATTGTACACTACAATCAAAAGCTCCTGAAAATGATTTCTCAAGTGTGAAAATTGTCAGAGTGGATCTTTAAGTTAGAGTTGTTCTAGCTATGTTTGCAAAAATGTAAAGGAATATTCATTCTCTGTTAAAATTCCATTGTTCTGCTTTGGTTGCAATACCTACATATCTCAGGCTGTAAATTCCAAGTATGGATCATGTAACACTTGGATGAAATATTTCTGTACAATTTACTGCAGCAGTCAGTCTGCAGCTCCAAAAGGGTTTGAAAATGTTTCATACTGGAGGAAAAAAAAAAAAAAAAGAAGTGAGAAGCAATGGCTATGTGTTGAGAGAAACCTTCTGTAGCCCATCCAATTCTGCATTCATCCATTCTTACAGACAGAGCGAAGCAGCCAACCTAGTAAACAACCATAGTGGAAGAACTATTTAATCTGGTTGGGAATGTTACAGCTTTTTGGTTTAAATCAGTTTATTAGTGAGAAACAATTAGATTTATTTTCCTGTAGAAATAGGCACACTTTGTCTGTTTTCCAGCAGGTATTCTCATAGGTGCCACAGCTGACAGTCAGCTTTATCTGTTAGGGGTTAAAAAAAAACATATATTAAAGTATTTTAATGTAGTGGTTTGAGGTGATTTTTTTATTATTATTATTGCAGTAAAATTCAGTATAATTTCATTTGGGGTTTTTTTTTCCAGATCTCATTGAAGTGTTTTTAAAATATGCTCCAGTAGTGTGATTTTGTACATTTATAACTAGAAACAACAAAAAAAAAAAAGTTATACAGTTTTTCTTTTCTAAGACATCTCAGTGTTAGCTGGCTTTGGAACAGGTCAAACTACTTGGATTTATTGGTGTTTTTTTCTTCAGGCCTTTCCATACCTAACTTGCCATCATACTGTAATACCTGCTATAAAGCTGGCTCATATTATTTTAAAATACATATACAAGTATTTTCAGATAATCTTTAGCAGCTGTGACACTGAAGGGTTTTTTGCCTACATTAAAAAATACGAGACCGTCTTGTGTCTAAAAGTTCCTATTCATCACTCGACAGATTCCTTCCATTTAGATGTTTGATTAATCGGTAGCTCAGCTGATGCCATAATATTCTTCCTTTGCAGAATGTTTTGGGAAGAGACACTACATATGATCCCCATTTCATTCTGCTACATGTTCCAGGGTGTCTCAAAGTCCTGTGAATTGAGCCATTAACTCTTGACAAAAGAAACTCCTGAGCAGTGTCTTATTTTAAAGGAATATTTTTCAAAGTCATTATCAGAAGCTCATTATCGGTAGGCTCACTTTAACAAGTTTGTCCCCGCGTTTGTCTCTCTGCAATTAGGTCAATAATGGGTGTAGAATGGCAGTAAATAGCTAAGTTATATGTATAGAATGCTTTGCTTTAACACACAAATGCGAGGTAAAATAAAATAGATTCTGTTCTCCCTGGGTTTCGTGTGCTCTTTTCTTTGATCTTCCCTTTTTAATGGCATCATTACTGCGCAGGTGAGTACAAAAACCATACTGTTTCTGAAAGTGTAATTAAGGTTGCTAATGTCTTGTACCAAGCAGATGCATATTATGCTAAATTTATTACACAACCTTAGATGTACCTTTTAATAGGACTTGTTTCCTAGATTGTTGTTATCCAGCTGTAAAGGTTGCACCGTGACATCAGAAAATGCCTTTTTTTACCACGTTTGCAGTGCTTTTGTTATCATACTCTTCTAAGATGTTTAAATACAAGTTCTTTTCACTCTAAGTATGTGTATACTTTGGTAACTGTGACAGGACCTTGTGCTTTCTCTCCAAACAGCGCTCCAGAACTCTTCTGCCAAGGAGAACTCACACAGACTTTGGTTTGTTTTGCTTTTCCTCTCTTATGTGCTCTCAGGGCAGCCTCAGTAAAGCCATATCAGAAGTGGGGATCTCTTCCCCCCTTACTTTCAAGTCAAGAGGCTTCTTAATTAGGCTTTTCATTCCTAGCAGAGTTGTCAGCAGTTGTGTGCAGTTAGCACAGGGCAGTTGCATAACAGCTACCCACGGCAGAGCCCCACACCTAAGGGCATTGTGTGCGTGTGTGTGTGTGCGTGTGTGTGTGTGCGTGTGTGTGTGTGCGTGTGTGTGTGTGTGCGTGTGTGTGTGTGCGTGTGTGTGTGTGTGCGTGAGTGTGTGTGTGTGTGTGCGTGCAGAATCATAACAGGCATTCGGTCCCTGCTGGGCAATGACACTAATTGCCCAGATCTCGTGGATGCCTGTGATGCAGCAGGCTCACTTTCTCTCCTTCCCTATCCTCTCCAGGGATTTTTAAAATGCAGTATNGCGTGTGTGCGTGTGTGTGTGTGCGCGTGTGCGTGCGTGCGTGTGTGTGCGTGCGTGTGTGCGTGCGTGTGTGCGTGCGTGTGCGTGTGTGTGTGTGCGTGTGCGTGCGTGCGTGTGTGCGTGTGTGTGTATACGTGCATGTACGTGTGTTTGTGTGTACGTGTGTGTGTGTGTGTATATGCGTGTGTATATGTGTGTGTGTGTGTGTATACGTGTGTGTGTGTGTGTTCAGTCTGCAGAAGCGCAGTCCACCTGGTTTGTGTATTGACCTGCGCTCCAGTCGTAAGCTGCGATAAAATGTTGAAAGAGAAAATAGCATTCAAATTGGCAGAGGGGAGATTTGAACGGGATGTTAGGAAGAAATTCTTCACAGTGAGGGTGGTGAGACACTGGCACAGGTTGCCCAGGGAGGTTGTGGCTGCTCCCTCACTGGAGGTGTTCAAGGCCAGGCTGGATGAGACCTTATAGTAGCCTTCCAATATCTGATGGGAGCCTACAGGAAGGCTGGGGAGGGACTATTCACAAGGCCTTGTAATGACAGGATGAGGGGTAATGGGTTTAAACTGGCAGAGGGGAGATTTAAACTGGATGTTAGGAAGAAGTGAGGGTGGTGAGACACTGGAACAGGTTGCCCAGGGAGGTTGTGGCTGCTCCCTCCCTGAAGGTGTTCAAGGCCAGGCTGGATGAGGTCTTGAGCGACCTGTTCCAGTGGGAGGTGTCCCTGCCTATGGCACAGGGGGACTGGAACTGGATGATCTTTAAGGTCTCTTCAAACCTAAACCATTCTATGTTTTTTAAAGATTGCTATTTGGTTTTGCTTTGAGGTCTCTCTGGGAAAGGTTTTATTGTGGTCCAGTGAGGGTTTGTTTGTTTGTTTGTTTTTTACAGGTGCAGTATTTTAACTTCGGGTTGGTTTTATTTTGTAATGGTTCAGACAAAAAGACTTGAGGGAGGTGCAGGCATTTCAGCATGGGTGTTCTGCTTGTCCCAGTTGACAATTTTTGCTAAAAATCTATGTCAAAACTGATAGCAGCTGTATCTACTAAGCTGTAGGAGGTTTTCTCAGCCTGGAGAAGGCTTCCAGGAGGCCTTGGAGTGGCCTTCCAGTATATGAGAGGGGCCTACAGGAGGGCTGGGGAGGGACTACTGACAAGGCCTTGTAATAACAGGATGAGGAGGAATGGGTTTAAACTGGAAGAGGGGAGATTGAAACTGGGTGTTAGGAGGAAGTTCTTCACAGTGAGGGTGGTGAGACGCTGGAATGGGTTGCCCAGGGAGGTTGTGGCTGCTTCCTCCCTGGAGTGTTCAAGGCCAGGTTGGATGAGGCCTTGAGCGACCTGTTCTAGTGGGGGGTGCCCCTGCCTATGGCACAGAGAGGTTGGAGCTAGATGATCTTAGAGGTCCCTTCCAACCTAAACCATTCTGTGATTCTGTCTCAGGTAACTTCCACTGTCTCCAGTAGTACATTTTCCTGTTGGCGCAAGTTAAAATTTTCAGTCGTCTTTGATGTTAGAATTTGTGTTGTGGCTCTTCTCCATCACTGTGGCCTGTCAGCTGCTGTTTTGTAGTGTGCTGCGTGGCCACTCACCCTGAACACCAGTGACGTCTTGACCCCGATGGACTAATCACTTCAGGTTTAAAGAAGAGTTTGCAGCAGATTCTGAGGCATTATAAGGAGCATCCTGGTAAGTAAAGGCTTGAACTTCCCAGGTGAGTCAAATGCACTCGTTACGGAGTTTGATAGCCACTACCATGGGTGTCTGTTCCTGGCGTGGGCTGCAGGTTTGTTATGGAGCAGAGCATCTGGTTGTTCTGTGAGGTTCATGCAGGTCCAGTTACAGATGCACGTTTTTAGGTAGTGGTTAGAGACAGAGGTGGTTCCCAGTGAACTCCTATGAGCCTAATTGTACTGTCCCGTGACAAAAATGTTGCCATGTCATGGCAATGCAAGTGTCCTGTGGTAGCTTTTGTCAGTCTTTTGTCATCCAGAATAAGTGGCTGTTTGGCTAATCTTAGCCAGAACCACATCCGTGTCCTCTCTTTGGCAGACCCAGAAGGCAAAACATAGAAATAAATAAATACACAAATAAATAGATTAAAAAAAAAAAAAAAAAAAAACATTATCCAACTACATTTTGGAGTGTAAATTAAGTCAGGTCTGTGTGTGTCGACACAAACACATGTCCTCCCACAGCATCCTTCTGGCTAAATTGAGGCAGTGTGGTCTGGATGATCAGGTAGTGAGGTGGATGTGAAGTGGTTGAAGGAAAGAAGCCAGAGAGTTGTGGTCAGTGAGATGGAGTCTAGTTGGAGGCCTGTGAGTAGTGTGGTCCCACAGGGGTCAGTATTTGGATCGGTTCTGTTCAATGTATTCATCAGTGACCTGGTGTGCATTATCAGCAAGTCTGCTGCTGACACCAAAGTGGGTGAAGTGGCTGCCACACCAGAAGGCTGTGCTGCCATTCAGACAGACTTGGACAGGCTGGAGGATTGGGTAAAGAGAAACTGAATGAAATTCAACAAGGCTGGGGAACAACCTGGGGAAGAACAACCCCAGGGGTCAATATAGACTGGGGACTGACCTGTTGGAAGGCAGTGAAGGAGAAAAGGATTTGGGGATCCTAGCTGATGGGAGGTTGACCATGAGTCAGCAGTGTGCACTCGTGGCCAGGAGGGGCAAGGCCGTTCTGGGGTATATTAGAAGAGCTGTGGTAGTTCAAGAGAGGTTCTGCTCCTCTACTCTGCCCTGCTGAGGCCATATCTGGAGTACTGTGTCCAGTTCTGCCCCCCCCCTAGTTCAAGAGGGACACACAACTGCTTGAGAGTGTCCAGCGCAGAGTCACAATGATGAAGGGAATGGAATGTTACAAGGAGAGCCTGAGGGAGCTGGGCCTCTGCTGCTTGGAGGAGACTGAGAGCTGACCTCATCAATGTTTGAAAATATGTAAAGGTGAGTGCCAGGAGGCTGGAGCCAGGCTCTTCTCAGTGGTGCCCAATGACAGGACAAGGGGTAATGGGTGGAAGCTGAGGCATAGGAATTCCATAGAAATACGAGGAATTTTATTTTCCCTGTGAAAGTGACAGAACACTGGAACAAGCTGCCCAGGGGAGTTGTGGAGTCTCCCTCTCTGGAGATATTCCAAACCTACCTGGATGCATTCCTGTGTGATCTGCTATAGGTGCTTCTGTTCTGGCAGGTTGGGGTTGGACTGGATGAGCTTTGGAGGTCCCTTCCAGCCCCTGACATTCTGTGATTCTATGTAGGTATGGATCTCTACAGGGAACAGTGTCATACATAGTTATGAACTTCAGTGCTAGGCCATTTGTTAAAATGGCCACCCCACATCCCTCACAGAAGTGTGACAAAACCTCTGGTTCTACTGAGCCTACATTACTAAAAAAAAAAGGGAGTTGCTTTTACCAGAGTGAATAAATCTGCCATGTATTGTTTCATATTCTGTCTTTATGTAAACCTGCCCAGGTCTTTTTTTTTTCTTCGTTGTCTTCCTAATCAGTGGTAAATTGTATTTAATAGCTCACTTAAGGTGTCATCCATTACTGTGAGTTACTGTTAGAACTAATTAATAGAGCTGAAATTATTTTGTAATGAGAAATTGAAGTATTGCAGTGCTAAAAAAAAAAAAAATTACCATTCACAGCTAATTAACGTTTAACAATGCAAATAACCTGATAATTATTTTTCAAACCATAGAAAAATTCTGTGACACTTTATATACTACCCTTGTGATCCTAATTTTTTTTTTTCCTGAAAAATACCTTTAGAGAGAAATAATCTGAAGAAATTTTGCTGGGGAAAAGGCAGTACTGGAAGGCCACAATAAGGTCAGCTCGGAGCCTCCTCTTCTCCATGCTGCACAGCCCCAACTCTTTCAGTCTGTCCTCATAGCAGAGGTGCTGCAGCCCTCTGAGCAACCTTGTGGCCCTTCTCTGGACATGCTCTAGCATGTCCTCATCCCTCTTGCAATAGGGGCTCCAGAACTGGGTGCAGTACTCCAGGTGGAGTCTCACCAGGGCAGAGTAGAGGGAGAGAATTGCCTCCCTCACCTTGCTGGCCACACTGCTCCTGCCACCTACTGTACTGCAGAAGAGTTCCTGCATGGTTTTCCCTGCAGAAAATCGGGATGTGTTTTGTCACCCTGCCTTATCTCTGCTACTATGAACATTTTCTCCAGGACTGTCCATTACTGTCATAGAATCATAGAATGTCAGGGGCTGGAAGGGACCTTGAAAGCTCATCCAGTCCAACCGCCCTGCCAGAGCAGGATCACCTATACCAGATCACACAGGAATGCATCCAGATGAGTTTGGAGTATCTCCAGAGAAGGAGACTCCACAACTCCCCTGGGCAGCCTGTTCCAGTGTTCTGTTACCCTCACAGTGAAAAAATTCCTCCTCATGTTTAAATGAAATTTCCTATGCCTCAGCTTTCATTTATTGCCCCTTGTCCTGTCATTGGGCATCACTGAGCAGAGCCTGGCTCCATTCTCCTGGCACTCACCTTTACATGTTTTATAAACATCAATGAGGTCACCTCTTAGTCTTCTCTTCTCCAAGCAGCACAGCCCCAGCTCCCTCAGGCTCTCCTTGTAAGAGAGATACTCCATTCCCTTCAGCATCTTTGTAGCTCTGTGCTGGACACTCTCAAGCAGTTCCATGTCCCTCTTGAACCTGGGGGCCAGAACTGAGCAGTCAGTCTGCCTTTGGTCAGTATGTTATACCAATTTGCACTAAACAATTCCTAGCCAGTAGTGTGGCTATTGCAGTTCCAGGTTGTCAGTTTTATGGATTCCAGTGGCAGCTTGGATGACTATGAAGTGAGTCCCTACCTGGTTAGTTTTCACATCCCTTGAGTCCTGTGCTCTGCTTCCTCTGCTCTGTGGGACCAAGCACAGGATGCCTGGGTGGCCCTGGTGGACCTCCGGCATTTTCTCCACTTGTCTCAGAAAAATCATGCACGATAGATTGAGAACCTCTCAGGCCAAAATTTATGGATGTTTTACAATTATTTTTTTTCCATGTTAATTTTAGTAGGTATTTCAGAAACGCAGCATGAAAAATACCACTTGCAGTAGGTTTATTTTGATTTGCCTTGCACGTTGTGTTTACCCTCTTGCAATGAGAATCTTACCCATGTATGTAACGGAGCAACAGCACAATTCAGCAAGGCAGATTTTCAGGGCAGTTAGTAGCTGAAGTGCAGCAACGTTTTCAACTTGCACCTCAAATATAGCTGTAGAATATCAAGCGACTGAAGGTATGGGTTCAGATTGCGTGTCATGGAGCCTGAATGCTTTCAGGTGTTTTGATTTCTAAATGCAGCTTTATGAAGGGAGGAAGGAGGCTGAGGAGCCTTCCTGCCTTAGCTCTCCTGCTCCGGCGTTTCTCCATTACGCCTGTTAACAACTGCACTAGCAACAAGCAGCAGATTTTTTTCCACTCTGTGAGTAATTGTCTGCACAGCAGTGACAGATGTGCAATATAGCAGCTTCTTCAGGAAAAAATTAACAGTTTGTCCAGCATGTCAGCTCGCTCTTTTTAGTGCTTTGGAGGTCTTGGCCCCATTATGGATGATTTAGAAATTGAGGCAAGCTAAGACCAGCTGCCTGGGTTGAAAGCTTTAGTTAGTAGCCCTCATCTGCATTCCAGTATTCACTTACATCTAGAAATTGGTAGGGCCCCTCTGGCCACAAGATGAGTATGGGCTGACAATGCCTTGATTTGTTGAGAGAGAGAATAAATGGGTTTTTCAGAAGATGAGGAAATATCACCATTACTGGCCAATTTACAGCATTTTATCTGTTCTTCAAACATGTCACTTTTGTTATTGTTGCATGGTAATTACATAGTGAAACGGAAAGAAAACAAATTCTGGTTACATATTCAGATGGATTGCAAAATCATATAATCCTGATAAATGCCCATTTATGATACACACGGATGAAAGGTTCATTTTAATTTTGAATAGCTAGCACAGCCATAAATAGGATATAGGATTAGATCCCACAGAATCTGATTACCTAAAAGCAAATAGTATTTTTTTTTCCCTTCACTTTTTTTTTTTCATCACCAGAAAATTCAGTATGTGCAGGGTATTTAAATAAACAGGTTTTCCACCAAAAAAAAAAATATTTACCTGAGTGAATAGTTCAATAACTTCTATATTTTAAATATAATCACAAGCAAAATAAAATAGTCAACATTGCTCATATACTGTGAATTGCAGTTGTTGCACCTTCTTAAAGAAAGTTTCAGGGCAAGTGATGAATGTAAGAAGCAAGTTTTAACAAAGCAACCAGCTGGCTGCAATTTTGGTGATAATTTTCACACATGAATCATTGTGTAAAATACAGAGAGCTCCATTTTCCTCTATGGGAAGGCATAAAATGTGGAGATACACACCAGCAGAAAGCTGGGCAGTTGATTCCTGATCATTGTCAAGGTGAGAATAAACCATGTAGTGAAGCTGTCTGCTTCATAAACCCTTGCAGACCAAATCATCTTCACAAGATGATGTCTTCTTAGCTTTAGGGAGGGTTCACCATGGGTTCCAGAGTGGGGATAGCAGAGAAGGGAGCACCTCAGAAGTTTTCATTGAGTCCCCTCTTGCTCCATGACCCATGAGCAGACATCTCTGTCCCTAAAGGGAAGCCAAACTTGTGGAGTCCTGCCAGACATGCACAGGCTGCCTGAACCTGCTTGTTTGCAGAAATGGCCACCTACAGATGGTACATGTTTCTGAGAGAAGAAAGATTTGAAAGCTTCATTCTTGGTCATGTCTAAGTATGGTGTCATCTGGTGCTAGGCCAGCCTTCATCTTAGAGACTAGGTTCTGGAGCAGAGAGTTATGAAGATGATTAATCAAAATTATCTCTCAAAGGAATATAATTAGGCTCCTACTAAATGTGTACCTGTGGCAAAGATTAGTTTGGGATCAGATGTTACTGTACACTTTATGCTGTTATCACAGATAAAAATTACTTAAATGAGTAATATCATTCCTTTCCTCAGCCTTACTCTGTATTTGTAGTAATTTAACTTCTCCTTCTTGTGATTACAGTTCCTCCCTTAATACTTTTCTTTGCAGTTATCATCATCAAGATGTTTAGGAGAAGGTGTAATGGTTACCTTTGTAAAAGGTACAAGGCATAAAGGAGCATGATGGTCCAAAGTTATTTGCTACACTAATTATAACAGATAGTTCAAGCACTTAAATTGTTGATAGCTGATCCAGAAGTTGCCACTCATTTTGTTTGGAACTTCTGTCTTCGATATGCCAATTGAGTCATCATTTCCTATGACATGTTATTTAGGCAGCTAGTTAATACATCAGAGTTATTAAGGAAAAGTCATTTTCCTAAGTTATGTGATTAATTCAGAATTTAACGTATAAAATACACACTTTTAAAGTAAAAAA
>VWZI01023910.1:102311-153000 GCA_013396835.1 Psilopogon haemacephalus | reverse complement strand
CACCAGCCCTCCCACCCCCACAAAGTCCTTCTGGATTGCATCCTTGCATATGAAATTTCAGCCTAGAGCTAATTGTTACTGTTGATGAATTCTAAACTGCTCAAAATAGGGTTATAAAGGAAATTCTGGCACATTCTTGAGTACATTAGCTTGCTTCCCTGGTACCAAAATTAACCATATTTTCCTGCTTAAATAAGTTCTCTTAAGTCATCCACAGCTTTAAAATCCTCGTGCATTTCTTTCATGGTTCCCCTGTGGAGTTATCCTTGGTTTTTTTTTTAAAGGATAGTCTCAAGTCTGAGCCTGTACTTCCGAGTCCTGCTCTTTGTTGCCTAAGGAGTATACAAAGGTTTAGTTTGCATCTTTTCAATGCATTATGGCATTGCAGCCTAAAGCCAATACTTGTTTTTTAACTGGCAACCTGCCTGTACGAATGGAGAAAGCAGATTGCCTCTTTGCTGAACACTTAGACAAGGTACTGATTTAACAACAGTGGACAAGCAGCTGGGAGCTGGGCTGTCAGCCTGTCACACACTGACAAATCTGTTGTTCATATTCAGGCAGGATGTTCCAGTTAGATTGCCATCAGTATCATCCATCTACCACAGGCATGTGAGGCGTACTGGCATCTCCTGCATACCCATAGACAAAATGCTGGTGATACAGCTTTCTGGGGGAATCTCAAGAAAACAGCTAATTTGCTTTTTTGTTGTTGTTGGGTTGTTTGGTTTTTTTTGTTTTTTTTTTCCAGTAGTCTCCTGCAATAAGATCAGGGAAGGCAACAGATTCACATTTTGCTTCGCTCGTTGCTCTCACATTTGATATGCTGGAATTATGTGTGCAAATTGTTGGTTGCTCTAATTTCACATCTCAGGCATGAAAGGAAACCTCTGAATGGAGCCTTACCACTTTTGATAAAGCCATGAAAGCTTTTTTTTTTTTCCAAAAGCCAGTTCAATGAAAGTCTAAATAAGCAGTCTAAATAAAGCAGAAATATTAAAATGAAAAATGGTGTTTAACAAAGATATACTGCAAATACATTGCTCTGCTCCCAGAGTAATTTTGACACGTTTTCATACAGCTGCTGGGTTTGTAACACTAAAATAATACACTCCAGCATTATTTCATTCACATAGTCAAGCTCAGTCCATGGATGAACTCTTGGCTAAAACCTATCTGCCTATATTCACATTAATCCCTTGGAGTCAATCTATACTGGATTTGCATATGAGAGTGGGGGTGAGGAGGGGGTGTTCAGCACAACTGTAAAACATGTGGTATAATTATTTTATCACTGATATATACTTGCCTGTTTCCTTTTTCTTTTTTTTTTTTTTTTTTTTTTTTTTTTTTTTTTGTAAAAGCTGCTTTTAAATACTCTGATTATATATTCAACAGATTATAGTTTTATATTGTCTGTCCTTATGCCAGAGTTATCCAATTTGTGGCCCCGTGTGCCCTTTATCTTCTCCTGTTTCAGCTTCAGATCTCTAATCCCAAAGACCACAAAAAGAAATGCTGAATTTAGCTGGGAGGGGGTGGAAATAGTACATCTGTATAATTTCGTCTGAATTTGTCATCTGATTTTGCAACCTGTTCATCACCTCTGAGTGATAGAAATAACCTGCAGCTTTCAAAAGGAGGTGATGGAGGAAGGAATCCAGTTAACTTACTACTTATTCTCACAGTGGTATATATCATTTTACATTTTTAGACCAGCGATGGTGTAATTTAAAACAGTTATGGCTCTGCAAAGTGGTAAGCTAGTCAAATTCTTAGTAATAATCTCTATCTTTCTGCATGTTACTTTAATACTGTAAAAATCATAATGTGACATGCATTTACGTAGTGTGTAATTTAATCAGCTAACACCTTCAAGCTCTCTTCCCAGCCTCTTTGGTATAATACCTTTTCTGGTCAAGAAAGCCATTTACCTTCACTGTGTTTTTCACAGTAAGGTTCAAGCTTCTGGAAAGCACCAAGTTCATGTAGATTAGTTAAGTGTCCAATCTCAAAAGAAAGAATAATCTTGCTGTTTTTTTCTGCTTTTTGTTTGGTCGGTTGGGTTCGTTTGGAGTTTTTGTTGCCTTTGCTTTGGGTTTTTTTTTTTTTGTCCATCAACACAAAAGCTCATAAATAGAAAATAGTGTGGTATGGATTGCAGTAAATTTCCACACGATGCAGAGAACAATATAGAAGGTGAATAAAAACATGCATAAAGAAGGCAGGTGGGTGATAATCTGCCTATATTTCTTCTGCAGTATGCTGCTGATTCTTCATTTTTAGAAACAGTTCCTTTGATGGAATAGGATAGGATAGGATAGGATAGAATAGAATTGAATTGGAAAAGGATAGGATAGGATAGGATAGGATAGGATAGGATAGGATAGGATAGGATAGGATAGGATAGAATAGAATAGAATAGAATAGAATAGAATAGAATAGAATAGAATAGAATAGAATAGAATAGAATAGAATAGAATAGAATAGAATAGAATAGAATAGAATAGAATAGAATAGAATAGAATCAGCCAGGTTGGAAGAGACCTCCAAGATCATCCAGTCCAACCTATCACCCAGCCCTATCAAATCTTTTATCCCTCCCTAAATGGAATCTCAGTTATGTTTCAAACAGTTATGTTTCCACACATAAACCCAGAAATTTATATTGTTGTTCTTGTTTTCAGTATACAAATTGTATTCCCAAATATGGACATTTCAAACAATTCAAGACACAGATGCTTTGAAATTTATGAAATTGTCTTATTTAGATTTGGGTCATTTTGAGATGAGCGAACTGCACAGCGAATTACCCAGATGATGTGCTACAGCAATTTTTCTTTTCTGAGATTGCAAATGGAGTTGGTCTTGTGCAAGTTCATCGGGCAGTAAACATGGGCAGTAGACTTAGAATGTAAAGGGATTTCTGAGTCCTCATCAAAACCTGAGGGAATCAAAAGCTTTCATGTTTGAACATTAATAAGAATCATGCTCGGAAGTCTTTTGTACACGGTCACGTGTCAGGGCTAAACACCTGCTTTTTGTACCCTGAGGTAACAATATCAGTTCCTTATCTTTATAAAACCTCTGGGTGTTCTTTGCTCAGAAAGCCCTGTGATTTTTTTGATTGACAGAAAGATTACCTAATAAACCTTCACCACAAACTAATTAATCACTGTGAATACAACACTAAATTGGCAGGCATAAAAAAGCAAATGAGATGGGTGTCAAAGACCATTTTCGGATGACCTTAGTTAAAAGCCAAGTACAGAGTGTGGAATGCATCAATAATATTGCACAAATAGTAAACTTCTGCACTGGAGCTGCCTGCTTACAGGAAGGATGTGAGGGAGGGCAAGATATTGCACATGACTGCACAAACTGTAACATGGTTTGGTTGTTGGGACTACAGAAAGAGTGGGGCATCACCTCCTTCGAAAGCAGTTGGAACACATGTGGGACTGTGCTTTATAGTTCCTCTGTGCTCCTTTTGAAATTATTAATTTCAAAAGTCTGGGACTGGACACCAAGGCATACCAAAGTCTGACCATCCTAAAGGATGAGCTCCAAGCTGTCCAGAGTCTGGGCCCTCTGCACCCAAAAGATGCCCTTAGGGCTGAATGGGGCTTTTCTGAACATGCCTCTTATTGTGGAATATTCCAAAGAGGACCCAAAGGCCCAAACAGAGCTCTTCTGTTCTCCTCCATGGCTTTTAAGGAAGCCGAGCAGAGGTACTCAGAATGGGAGAAAGGACTTCTTTCCCTTACCCGAGCTGTCAAAGGCAGAGAAAATCTGTACTACACAAGACATTGTGGTACAGGGCCCTTTCCCTCTGCTCAAAGCAATCCTAAAGGGAACTCCTCCACCTGAGGCTGTAGCCCAGAAGACCACTGTGAGGAAGTGGTACACCTATTTGGCAAGGATTGGACATCTTATGCCACCAAGAGAAGGGACAGCCAAAGTGTCCAAACTGCAACAGCCATTGCTTTTTTTTTTTTTTCCTCAAAGGAAATACATCGTTGTCATTATTATCTCAATGTAGAAGTTTCATTGCATCCGTATGCCAAGGTTTTATTTTACTGCAAGAGGGTGGCATTGTGGCAATGCAGCAAGTGGGTTTCCTCTGGTCATGGTGGCTGCTGGGAGAACCGCTCTTCCTTGTGCACAAGTTTAACAAAGATAAAGTCATCACCAATTGATATCCTTGACAAGTTTATCTAAGTCTGAGGCTTAGGTCAATATAAGATCTTAGTTCTCCACTCCTTTTTTATTTTTTTTCTGATGATTGAATACTGCTACAGTCTCATTTATGGCTCAGGCTTAAGGTATGCAACCATCACTGCTGGAAATACACTTGTCAATTTTTTAAGCCTTGAAATTAAAGACAGGAGAAACCTCTGGTGGCTTTTATCCTACTCTGATTGTTTCCTCTGTGCATGGAGGCTATTATCAGGGATTTTATTTGGGCAGTCCCTGGCAAGCTTGAGCTACACAATCCCTCAAGAATACATCGCCTTTGATAGAACAACTACCTCTGCTGCTAGTTCATTTGCCTGTGGAGAGCTCGGGAGGGGGTGGCATGGGGCCAGAGGGGATCACGATTCCGTCAGTGGATGTGGGAAGAAGAGAGAGCATGGAAAGGTATTGTGAAGCCCCTCTGCCCTTAGAAGTGTGTGTGGGGGGGGGAAGTAGTAAATAAATAAATAAATTCAAAAGTAAATTAAAAATGCTGCAGCAGCAAACTAAAATAGTGGGAAGAGTTCTGTGGGGGGTTTTGGCAGGTGAGGACAGCAAGAGTCATGTTTCCATCTGTAATTATAGCCTGTTAAAAGCTGTTTCTGTATCCTTTGAGCTGTGTTCTGCCATGTATCCCAGCTTAGCATTAGTGCTGTGTTTCATTAACTTGCTGCTTTGCCTGTTAATTGTAAGAGAGGGCGAATAAGCTTTCCTGCAGTTTTCAAATGGGTGTCCACATGCCGTTTCAGTGGTTAACTTTTTGTTTCTAATCTTCAACAATTCCCATGTAAATTGCTGGAGATTAAGTTCGCCAGGTATCTGTGAGCAGGCAGATGCAGTGACTAACTTAAATCCAGCTGGTACCTCTGCATTTCCCATTCATTTCCCCTAACAGTAATTCCAAATTCTTGGACTTTTGTTTCTTTCCTTTCTAAGGCTTTGGTTCATGCTTTGAATGACTTGTAAAGCTTTTATTCTGTAATTTAAGCTAAAATCCTAGGTTGTGGATGGGGGAATAGATAATCATGAGCTCTTTCATTTCATGGCACCTGAACACACAAAGCTCCCTCTTGTCTTGTTCAGCAAGGTATAGTCTGTGTGGCTGGCCCTGTGTGATGTTCCATGTCAGTGTTGGAAGTATCTTGTTCAACTTGGTATGACTACAAACAAGGGATGCTCTCCAATGGGTAGTTGCAAGGTTGAAGCCTGAGCTCTGAGGTTCTCATCACAGCATTCTCATCTTTTGTCATCTCCCGGTTATCTGTGTTGCTTTTATGGGGGAGCACAGTGGTCTGCTGCTTTGCCAGGGTGGGTACAAGCTGTCTGCTTGCCTTCAAACTTGCCTGCCAAGCTCCAAACACAGGCGTCACCTTTCTCAACCAGCAGCAGCAGCTACCACCACTGCTTCCAGAGTTTAATCAATTGGCCACTGTTCTCCAACCCACTTATTTGCCTCTTGCAGCCCTACTACTCCCTGCCAGTCTCTTCCCCTCCCTGCTCCCATCCTGGCTGCTCCCAGGCAGCAGGGAGAGGGAGAGAGGAATTATTTATTGTGTGCCTGTTGAAAATGAAAGGCTTTTACATTTTAATGAGCACTAAATAGGAGCGAGGAAATATTGTTCATTAGCTGTAATCTGTGGAATTGCTTGAGTGAACTTCCTTTGGAGGCTGCTTTAAACGGTTCACTCAAGTAAAGCAGTTTGTATGGTAATTAAGGGAGCATTTTTCTGTCAACATCTGTGCTGCTATTTATAACGCTGAAGGTATCTTATTACTCCACCAGAGAAACATTAAAGAGGGTGGGCAGAGGGGAGGTTATATTTTATATATATGTTATTACTGGTTTGTTTCTTCAAAACCTTTCCCTTTTCCTCATTTTCTTTTCGCTTATTATCTTCTCCCTTTTCTCACCACCCTCCAACTTACCAAGGAAAAAAAAAAATCCTGTCCACTCTTTCATGATAGTATGGATTATCATTCTGACATCTTTTCATTAATTGTACCCTCTGCTCAGCAGCCAGGCAGGGTGATTCAAGCTGCCTGGCAAAAGCTGGGGGCCTGTGTCTTTGGAAACCATGTCTTGTCCCACTTCTCTCCACGGTACAATAGATGCCTTTTGGCTGGGTTGGTGCAGTGTCCCTGAAGGAGTTACACAGCATCACCTCTGTCCTCTGTGAATCCCTCTGGTGGCATAGCTGCACTAAAGCCAGCCTGGGCTCCTGGTGATCTTCAGTGAAGAGAATAAGGGGGCAGGGTGTGATGGGGAGGAATAACCTCTAGCATATTCACTGTCATTATATTATTTGCAGTTCAAAGTTGGAGTTTTGACTTTGCTGCTCAGAGGAAAAGAATTTGGGTGTAATTAATGGGCCTGGGTTTTACATACCAAGAATAGAAGGATTTTTGTTTGCTTGCTTTCATTTGATGACACCTATTGCTTTAAGCCTGACTAGCTAGGGTAGTAAGGAGCCATCACCAGGTATATTTTCCTTCTTTGTTTTTTCCTGTTCTCATAACAATTCTGTTCACATATGAAATGCAGCTCATCTCTTAGGCCTATGGAAAATTACATTCTTTAAAAGCTGGAATTGCTGAAGCAGAAACCCTCATTGCCTGATGCTGCTCCACGATGCCTCCCAGGCTGCTTGGCTCTAGGAGGTTTACAAAGCACTGCAAGCCATCTCCCATTGTGGAGGTGTGCAGTTCCCACTTTTCCAAATCTAAATGTCTTCCTCCTTCCCTTCCTCATGTTATGACAGAATGGTCATAAAATTGGAAGTGACCTCTGAAAGTAATCTAGTATAATTTCTCTGCTAGAGCAGTATCACCTGGACTATGATCACCTGAAGTTATGAATGTTTCATTTATGCTTCTGTTGCTTTACTTAGCTTTTAAAAGCTCTGACATCATTTACTCCTTAAACTATATGCAAACCCAGGATGTTTACATGGGACTTTCCTTGTTGTTTTGCACACACACAAGAAGGCTTCAGAGAAGAGGAGGAAATAGTTTAGTGCTGGGAAGATTTTACCTTTTTTTTGCTAAAAGGAGCTTTCAAAGGTACGTGGAAAAACACATGAGGAAAAGCCAGAGGTAGAATTAAAGCTTGCTAGAGTGCTTCAGATGCATTGCTCTATAGAAATTAAATATGCTGTGCCAAAGCAAATAACTTTTATAGATTTTTCTCTACTTGTAATGAAGGAAAAACATAAATGACTATCATAAAAAGTAAACATTAGAGATAGAAAATCCCTTTTACAGCATTCAGTCCATCTTTCTGCCAATAACACGTTGTTCCGTCTAGTATATTTTTCTAGAGATTCCTCCAGCCTAGCGTTAAACATTTCAAGTGATGGGCCTTTCTGTTCCCCTGAGAGATGGGCTGAAAGCTCAGTGCATTTCAATGTCAGGAAGTTTTTCTTGGCAACTTTAATTTTCTCTGTCTGTATTTCTTCCTATTGGTCTTCAGATATCCCTAAAATTACTTAAGTTCCTTCAGATTTTCTTATCCATGCTGGTTTGGAGATATCTATATCATGATTCTCTATCACCATTTCCTAACTCTGAAGCAAAAAATTCTAACTACGCATTTCTTTCTCATTCTTAGCTTGCACTTTAATTTATGGGTAAAGTTTTCTTAAGGTTTGTACCCTCTTTACAGAAAGAGAGCTGCATCACCAGACTCAATATAGCTGTTCTTTTATTTTAATGGATAACCAAACCATGAGACACTGACATCTGCTATTTTTGGTAAGGGGCCAGCACTGGTTTCAGAAACAGGAAAGTGCTTCCAAAGAGAAAAATTGCAAGTAGATAGGAAAAAAAAAAAAAAACTACAGAGAGCAAAACTGTCCAACAAGTGAGAGATGCATAAAAACATAGAGGAAAGTTTCTTTTCAGAAGGAAACAGATGAGTGAAGGCCTCTGATACAGAAATGAGCTATTTACCTGAAGATCAAGAGTGTTTTACAGTGGAGGAGAAAATTAAATTTCTCTGAATCAGCAGCACAAATCCATGGATCCATTCTGAAAGCCTTGCACTCACCCGCAGAGGAGATCAAAGAGGCTACCAGCACTCCTGCTCCTCTGCTAACGGATGTTCCAGGTGCACATCCACTTACAAATTGGGATCATAACAAAGAGCTGAGGGCCATTTCAGGGAGCTGAGAAATTTGCTTGAGAGTTGGAGCCCTTCCATGAAACCACTGGCAGGAGAGGTAGAGGCTTTCTGCCATGGTCCTTGTGAATATAGACCTGCACCTCCCAGGCATGATGAAAGGGGAAATGTAGTCCAGATTGTGCCATTTCTGAGTGCTTGGAAAATTAAAACTCTCTCTGGATTTCAGTATGTCTAATTAACTGTGTGATGAATGCCAGAAAATGGATCCTGGAAATTTTGTCTATCTAGTTTCCATTAACATTTGGAGTCTAGGTGAAACACATATTTTACAGGCTATTAATTACACTTGGAAAATCTTCTCTCCCAGAGCATCCGAAACCCCAACAGACATAGTGATTTTGCAAGGAGCCATTTGCTGCATAGGTCTGACACAAAATGTTTCAGGGCCCAGCCTGCCTTGTATCTGAAGACAGATCAGGCTCCTCCTCACCTGTTGGATGATTCAGACACTAGAAGAGGCTGCAGGACAGGCATCTATCAAATAGCATGAGCATAGCAGCAAAGCACCACAGTTCTTGCCTTTGATAAATTGGAAGGAAAAAAATATTACTTCCTAATCAGGAAGGCAGTTCATTCCCAGGAGGGTGCATAAGACCTTCTGTATATCACTCAGCTTTATATTTCTCCTGCACCTTAGGATAAGCCAGGATGGAAGAGACCTCCAGGCTCATCCAGTCCAGCATATCGCCCTATCCAATAGCACTAAATCCATCCAGTCTCTTCTTGAACACCTCCAGGGATGACAACTCCACCACCTCCCTGGGCAGCCCCTTCCAATGCCAGTCACTCTCTCTGGGAAGAACTTCTTCCTAATATCCAGTCTATACCTCTATACCTCTTGTGATGACCTGGGTTTGAGTAAAGCACAACTTCCCAAAGTTACCCAATCTTCATTTGTCTCATTGTCTTTAGTATTTAAACCTTTTCAGATAAACACAGAAATAGAGGACGACAACTCCAGAAGAAATTGAAAGACCACTGTGAAGCTGGAGTTGTATAATCTGCCAGTAAGGGCTGAAAAGGAAATCTGCTAATAGGTGACTCATGCCTCTTTCAATATGTGTTTTGTTTCTTTTTTAAATAACCAATCAATTTAATCAAGTTCTTTTAATATGTCTTGTTTAAGAGACCCCTGGGTAAAATAAAATACCACATTTACAAAAGTCAGGAGAGGAGGAACAAAATTTGTACGGCAGTTGCTCATTTTCTCTCCAATTATATTTTGCTCCTATTAAGGCAAACAAACTCTCTCAATAATCTCCTTCCTAGAATCATAGAATCAGTCAGGGTTGGAAGGGACCACAAGGATCAACTAGTTCCAAGCCCCCTGACATGTCCAGGGACACCCTACCCTAGATTAGGCTGCCCACAGCCTCATCCAGCCTTGCCTTAAACACCTCCAGGGAAGTGGCCCCAACCACCTCCCTGGGCAGCCCGTCCCAGGGCCTCACCACTCTCATGCTGAAGAACTTGCTTCTCACATCCAATCTGAATCTCCCCACCTCCAGCTTCGCTCCATTCCCCCTAGTCCTGTCACTACCTGATAGCCTAAAAATTCTCTCCCCAGCTTTTCTGTAGGCCCCCTTCAGATATCTTTCCTTAGTAGTAGCCGGGTCTGTTTTCCCAGCAACTCCAAGTGTAGCATTATATGGCATCATGTAAAAAGCAGCTCCACAGACAGCTCTGGCTGAGCATTGCCAGTGGATCCCCTTCCAGCAAGAAGCTCACACATGTTCTTATCTTTAGGAATGTGTAAAGTCTGTTGGAGCTCAATGGAATTCAAGCTCCTGGAGAAACTGTAATGCTTTGCTGAGTGGGAGCACATTTTAGTGTATGCTCAAGTATTTTTCTCAAGAGGCTTATCCGTGCTTAAGACTTCTTGAAAGGCCCTTCTGAGATAAAAATACCTGAAGTTCTTTCTCGTGAGGATCTATATAGCATTCTGCATAAGGTAATCAAGGCTCACAGCATCTCTCATATTTTTAAATCCTTATTATGAGAGAATGAAATCGCATTACATTAAATAAAATAAGCATAGGTTAAGAGCGAAAGATAAAAATGGAGAAGGAAAATAGTAGAGCAGAAGTATGTTGGCATCTCTTATTAAGTTTCATTTATAGTCTTTCTGAAGCTATACCATATTTACCTATAAGTTCTTTAGGGCAAGGTTTCATCATTCTGCATATATATATATATGAGGAGGCCTAATGTGGTTCGAGGTGCATTATAATATTTAAAACCAGATCATTTTCTATGGGCGTTACAGAGTTTATATTTGCTTTAATAACCTTTTGGCATTTATTGGATATCTGAAAAATATAACAGACCCAGGCAGGCGATTAATCATAATATTTTCCAAAGATCAAAAGCATTCTTCTGGTATTTTTGGAAGTTACTTCTGAGGCTTCCCAGGTAGTGCACCATTGTAATGCAATATTAACACATGACAGGACGTGTTTCAGAGGTCCATTAACACATGCTGGAGATGTGCAGCCTCATGCATTTAGCCACCGGAGGCGTGTATTAATGGACCATTAAAACATGCCCAGGAGTGTCTTAATGCTATTACTGTATGGCTCTGCAAATTTTAACTCAACTTCCATATAAAACAATTCCTTTGAAAAACCTTTTTTTTTTTTTTTTTTTAATGTTACTGCGAAATCCCTCCTGTCTTCTGTGATGTCAGAAGGTCTTCTGTGATGTCAGAAGGTCTTCTGTGATGTAAGAATAAGAAGAGAGTGGGACATGGATACAAATAATTTTTAACGTGTAATTTCTGTATGTTCTCTTTTGATTTTTATATTGGCTTATAAATAGCACAGTCCTAAGGCCTGATTCTCATTTTTGCTGACCTACCTTTCCACTGCTCGGAAAGGTAAAGGAGTCTTACAGTGCCGTAAATGTAAATCTGTCCCCCTCCCCGGACTACTTAACTTGGTTGCTAATTTCAGTAGACATTTCTAGGTTTCTAGGTGAGTAAGACTTTTAAGAGGCTTTGGACTTTTGTTAAAGAGGCAAAACTAGAAATCCAAGCAGTGTGCCAAATAAGTTTTGCAGTGGAAAACTAAGGCTAATAAGGGGGGATACTGGGTCTTTCACAGGTGGTCACACTGTCCATATACTCAGCAAGATGTTGTCACTGACCACATCAGTTTCGCAGCTAAATCTGGATTTAATTAACTCAGTAAAATATTGTTATTATTCAGTACTGTTATTTTACTGCTGTTCTGTACCACTAATACAGAAAATATTATTTTTATTATGCTAGCACAGCAAACAATCATCCACGATTTCATACTAAACTCTGTGTGAGCACACACTGCAAGCTGTGGAACAAACTTTATCCTCCCATGCCAGTCACCCTCTTGTTTAAAAGCTCAGAGTAGCCTAAAAAGCTTGGAAATATTTGAGCCTGACTGGAGAAGATTTATTTTTTTTTTTAATGAAAGTGCTTTGAAAGAAGGAAATTTGCCATCTGATCCAAAATACTGCCTCAGGTCAATTTTAAAATTCCATTTGGGGTATTGCCTTTATTTATTTATCTATTTATTACTGCATGCCACACATGTAGCTGAAGCCAGCAGTCATTTGGAAATGAAGCACTGTAGCACACTGTTCAACAAAGATTATAGTTTGTTATAGAAGATTCCCCCCCCGGCCCCATATTTCTGTCTTAAAACTATATAAGGAAATTCTTCAACCCTTTCTGAATTAGTTTTCCAACCAAAAAAAAGTTGCAGTGGAGCTCAAATTCCAGCTAGCATTGCTTAGGGCTGTGTATTAATCATCATTATCATAATAATAGCATTACACTGTTATTACATATTACTCCTCCTCTGAAGTGCATAAGTACAGTGAGCTGTAATTTGTAAATACCAGCACTGCTTCAGCTGCATCTTTCATCCACAGTGCTGCAGGAGGAACACCAGTATAATGCCAGGTTTAGCTGCAGCATCACCGCCTCAGAGCATCAACTCCTCAGCTGTAAATCCTCACTGATGGGTAGAAGGTCTGGAAAGATACACGGCTGAATCGCTGGTGGGACATGGTTTGATTTTGGTACTGTTCCTGCTGCGTCTGTATGAGAGCTATGGTGCCTGGCAGCTTAGAATCTGGCTGAAGGAAATAATTTGATAGTCTAGAGCATTATAACAACTGGTTCGATTTGAGAGATTTCTTCTGTCCTTCCTTCCCCACTGGGGTGGGGGTTTGGGGGGAGGGGAGCGAGGTTAAAGAAGCTTTTGTGGAAGGGATGAGGGGGCACTGGTGTGGGGGATTTGGGATGTAGTAGAGGCATTTGGTGGGATGCAGTACTAAGTTCCTATGTCTGCAAATGCAAAGGAAGGAAGCTGTTATTAATGCCCCTGCTTGTAAATATAGCCTGCATATTCAAAACCCACTGATGGTGATTTAGGTCTTATCAAGGCTGATGGTGTCCGTGCTGTCTAGTACTGTTGATCAGCAGGTATGGCAGTGCTGTTGACTTGCCTTCCAGGGTAGGTTCATAGCCTTCCTTGTAATTACATTTTCCACTTGTAAAGAAATACCTCAAAATTGCACATGTGCTGAAATGGAGCATGGCACATATTTTCTTTGAGGTTGAAATTATATAGACATGTAATCTCCAAATGACTTGAAGTCATTTAATCCAATTAGAGGAAAACATATAGTTTAGACCCAGCACTAGAGACAGGGTTAGTTAGGCACTGCAGTGTTTATCTTTTAAGCTTGTGACTGACAGGGTTTAATCTAATTCATCATTAATCACCTCATCTTCCCCTATAGTTTAGGTAAAAGGTTATATGCTCCAGAACTGTCACCCAAAAAGTGAAAGCATGGAGTGGGAAATCCTGCAGATGTAATTAGTAAGCAAAAAGCTCTCTTTGAACTTCAGACACATTTGCTTCTGGGTTTTCCAAGGGTGTGATGGAAGAAGGACTAGGATGTAATGCTGAACCTCATTATGTGAGGAGGATGGGACTGAGAGAAAGAATCAAGATAGGAGAAAGGACAGCCTGTAGGGGAAAAGCCTGGCCAGTCAAGTTCAGGGCAAATATACAGATGTACAGATCCACTAGTGCATGCTTTCCTCCTCTGCCCACAAGGCTCTGGATTTTTCTTCCTTTTGCTTTACATTTTAATATGTTTTATATACTACGTATCTATTAGTTATTGGATTGTATATTTCTTGTGCAATTTTAGATTTTATTATTATTTTAGTATCATGCATTACTTAAAAGAGGGCCATTGCTATTTATAGTCAGGACTCCAAGAACCCAAGATTTATAGCTTATAGAATCCTAATTCAGTCCTAACAGAAGATGCAACATGGTTTTGCTATAACTAGTACTATTATGCTGCTTTTGGTGTATAAGCTAACTATAAGATTTAATTCAGGCACTATGGATTCTAGACCGTAATACTTAAGAGCTGGGGAGCTGTCTTTTCCCTACCATGATGTGATGGAGCAATGTAACCAGAGTTGCTGCATCTGAAGTGGTCTGTCTGATAGGGAAGGTGGCCAAAAGTTGAATGGGTTTTAGGACCTAAGGAGATGACTGTTCCCTTTCTGAAAGGCAGCTTATGTGTTTTCTCTTAAGACGCTGGTATTTATACATAAAATAAATGAGAAGAATATTGTGCATGCATTGTCCATTAAAATCAGGTCATGATTATTGTAATAATTAAGTAATGAATTAACAAATATTTTACATCACTTAAAAAAAAAAATCCCAAACATGAAGGTGCCCTATTTATTAAATATTTTCCAATAAATCTAAGTACTGCTTTTAATATGAAGATGAATGATGCAAGCATGCCATCCTACAACAAAAGCAAATTATCTCTAGAGCTGCTTCAAGATTACTTTTGTAGGGCTTTTTAAACGCACCAGGAAGGAAATGCCTGTTATATAGTACAACACAGATGATATCAACACCCTTATTGATACTTATATGATACCAATTCAGCTGGTATTTGAACTACAAGCCATATGGCTTCCTCTAAAAATTACTACTGGCACCTCAGTTTTGAAACCAAGACAGTAGTGTTTTTTGTTGTTTTGTTGGTTTTTTTAAACCAAAGTGTTAAGATTCAAAATCTGGTGTTGCTCAAAATCATGCTTTGTTATGTGAATGCAATTCAGAAACATCAGAATTCAGATTTATTGGATAGGGCTGGGTGGATGATAGGGTTGGACTGGATGATCTTGGAGGTCTCTTCCAACCTGGCTTTATTCTATTCTATTCTATGCTATGCTATGCTATGCTATGCTATGCTATGCTATGCTATGCTATGCTATGCTATGCTATGCTATGCTATGCTATGCTATGCTATGCTATGCTACTCTATTCTATTCCTACCCAGAGCTGGGCCTTCACCAAATGCAAATAGTTGTCATCTGAATGTTAGGTTTCCAAAAGCAACTTTCCAGCCAAAATGGCTTGGTCTCAGGTTCTGTTTTAATTAGAGCAAGACTGTTAGAAGCTAATTAGCCAGCACCAGGCTTTCTCAAAAATTCTGTGGCTTTTACAGATTTCCAAAGGAGGGAGATGGAAATTTCCAAATGCTTGCACTTCAGAAACAGGTTTTTTTCACCCAGTTTTGCATCAGCTTCTGTAATGATAGGGGAAGACAGGTGAGGAAATGCGTTTAAATTCTGGTTCCTAAAAGCCACATTAAAAAGTTTCTAAAACACTGCCACATGGTGTGCTCCATGGTCGATATGTAATGATAACGATGCATTAGGAAGCTCCTATTTTTTTTTTTTTTTTCAAAGGCTCTGCAATCCTCTCTTCCTGGGAAAACAAATTGATATAATTTGAAGCCTCTCCTGGGAAGAAGTAGGAGCAGCTACTTCAGACATGGGCATGATAGATGAGAAGGAAGGGATCCTACACTTCAAACAAGTTTGCCTAATCACTTTGATGCAGAGTTGCAAAAGACATTATTTCACGTTGCTCCAAATAGCATGATACCGAGATATCCTTTTTTTTAACGGTTATGAAGAAACCCTTGGTTTAGTCCTTTGCTGAAGAGACATGCTATCACATTTTAAATACTATGATAATAATATAAATGATCTCTCTTAAGTAATGGATCTCTAGAAGAGATGTGCGAGAGGAAGTATAAAACCAGGTTGGAAAATATTTAATAAATCGTCTGCATGTAACACTGTTTTTACTGGAATGGCATTAAAAACCTGCATGTTCTTCCTGGGAAATTCCTTCAATGACACAGCTTTAACCTACATTAAATGACCTCGTGATGGACACCGCCACTTAAGCAGCAAATACTAACGGAGACTAGATGGGATGTGAGAAGAGAAAATCAGGGTATCGATGCACAAATGCTGACTACCATCTGGCACAGATGTCATTTACTACTGTTCATGAATCAGGAACCAGTTAAATTTAACAGATTTAGCAGTCTATCTATCCTTGTGCAATGCTAGGCAATACAATGACTATTCTTTAAAACTGCATAATGTATAGTTCATTATTTGGGACAGAAAAATCTTGATTTCTAACTTTTTTTCTTCTTTTTTTTTAATTAGCACAGGCTTTAAGTTAAGGGTGGTGTTCTAAATACACAGCTTACATAATTTAATAGCGACATAGGCATTTAATGATGGTAATTGGTCAGGCCACATCTTGACTACTGTGTCCAGTTCTTGACCCCTCAATTCAAAAGAAATATTGAGGTACTGGAATATGTCCAGAGAAGGGCAACAAAGCTGGTGAGGGGCCTGGAGCACAGTTCTGTGTGGAGAGGCTGAGGGAGCTGGGGATGTGCAGCCTGGAGAAGAGGAGGCTCAGGAGTGACCTCATTGCTGTCTACAACTACCTAAAGGTGTCCAAGAAAAGACTGGATGAGGCACTTAGTGCCATTGGATAGGGCTGGGTGATAGGCTGGACTGGATGGTCTTGGAGGTCTCTTCCAACCTGGCTTTATTCTATTCTATTCTATTCTATTCTATCCTATCCTATCCTATCCTATCCTATCCTATCCTATCCTATCCTATCCTATCCTATCCTATCCTATCCTATCCTATCCTATCCTATCCTATCCTATCCTATCCTATCCTATCCTATCCTATCCTATCCTATCCTATCCTATCCTATCCTATCCTATCCTATCCTATCCTATCCTATCCTATCCTATCCTATCCTATCCTATCCTATCCTATCATCTTTCAGCTCTAGAATATGTATGCTTGAAGGGTGCTTGTGGAAAGAGAGCTGTCAGGATTGCCAGCTGCAGGGGTAACTATTGCACACTGGATTGCTTTTTTCATTCATTAGAATAAAAGTGAGAATTTTCAGCTTAAATTTTTAGAAAAACCTCCTGTAATTTTTTTTTTTTCTGAAGAATGTGATTATTTTGCCAAGTATCTGTGAATACGCACATTGTGGATTCACTCTGAATTCTGAACTGTGTGTATTCAGAGCTGTGAAGCTTTATGCATGGTATCATGCAGCCATACATGTGTATATTTTTGATATGTTGCATTATATAATCCCTAAAAATCCATAGCAAAATTGAAGAAATTCCACTGTGCTTGCATTTTAATTTTTGGAGTAATATTTACAACGTGCAGTGATTAAGTTAAATGTTCTCTGTCCAACATTTCCTCATAAAAGCAAAGCTCTGAACTCATGAGCTGTTTATGAACTGAAAATGAATATATTGAGGTATCATCATTAATAATAGCAATCAGTTTGTTTTGTTAATATGTTAGGTCATGAAGAAAACCCTTTGCAGGTGATAGATACAAGGTGCTAATTTTATTAAAGCTTTATCAATTTCCAACTTCAACCTCTTAAAATTTCATGTTTTAACTGGAACCAAAAGGTGTTTTCTAAAGTTTGTTTTGGCAGTCAAGGACAAGAAACAAAATTGCAGTGTTTTATCCAAAACAGTAAGTAGAATGATGTTTAAGCATGAATTCTGACCTGCTGGTGAGACAATGACAAAAAAAGCAGAGAAGTGTGCAAGGACTGCAAGCAAAGGGAGGTGCAGCCACAGCGCCGGTTATAAAGCCTTTTTAAAACATGGTTGCTTCTAGAATTATACTGTTAGCATTAACTACTCTGCTAAATGTAATTTCAGAGCAGCTTGGCTATGCTGGGACCAATAATGTTTCAGCAGATGTTAACAGTGAGGGAATTTAAAGATTACAGAGTTTCATGGGTGTAGTAAAGCTGCAGTGGGAACAGAAATATTACTGTAGCTGTTATGTTCTGAGTGCACCACATTTACTGACAAGTAATACATGAGTGATAGTGAGGACCAGGGGAACAGAACTTTATACTTACTGGTCAGCAGCCTATAAATTCCATAAATTAAACAAAGTTTTATGTATTTTTCATTTCTTTTCTGAACGATCCTCTCTAAGGGCCCCTGTTTCAAGTTAATTTCATCGACAAAGAATAGCTCTGTCTTCCAGCATTTTGTCATAACGGTATTTCCCCATTTATATGTCCCCTTTTCCTCCTCACACTGCCCCCCAGCTTGGCAGGTCTTCACAAGCAATGCTTTCTGCCCACTGATCATCCATAGGTCAAGCCTTGACAACCAACCAAAGAGTTGTAAATACCATCTTTGCTATGAAGAAGACCCTTCAGAGAAAGACTTCTGTTCCAATATGGGGACAGCCATTTTGTGCACGATGCCTGCCCACCATCTCCAGGCAAGGAAATAATCATCGTGGCTTACTGAGACCACTGGAGATTTACAAACTCAGGGAAAAGATGATATCTTTTCATTTACTTTCCTAAAATATTAAAGCTACAAGCCTAAGATGAACAAGGCAAACTAGAAGGAGCCTTCCAGTATCTGAAGGGAGCCTACAGGAGGGCTGGGGAGGAACTATTGACAAGGTCTTGTAATGACAGGATGAGGGGTAATGGGTTTAAACTGGAAGAGAGGAGATTTAAATGGGATGTTAGGAGGAAGTTCTTCACAGTGAGGGTGGTAAGACACTGGAAGGGGTTACTTAGGGAGGTTGTGGCTGCTCCCTCCCTGGAGGTGTTCAGGGCCAGGTTGGATGAGGCCTTGAGTGACCTGTTCTAGTGGGAGGTGTCCCTGCCTATGGTAGGGGGTTGGAGCTAGATGATCTTAGAGGTCCTTTCCAACCTAAACCATTCTATGGCATCACAAAACAAAGTCCAATGCAGTTCTAGCAGTAAATGAAATGTGAGAGTAAATAAATGGGCCAAATATTACCTACAGATCTCAGACATGAGGTTTGTGTTTGCTCATGGATCTAGCTATAACAGACAGAGCATGAGCCAAGTGTGTATCAAGGAGAGCAAGGCTAAAACAGTGGAAATCATAGACTGACAGCACTGGTCTCAAAGTATGGATAAAGTGTTAAGTTGAATTAATTGTAAATTGTATCAAAACTTTAAAATATTTTTTAAGGTTGCTGTTCATAAAAACTAATTAATAATTTATTTTAAATGTTAATATTGGTATTAATGTGAAAGTTTCTATCTACTTGGTATTCAGCTTTTCATGCAACTCAGCGTCACCATTACTTACCAGTCAAAGAAAATATGTTCTACAGAGAATTTTTTTAAAGAGAAAATTTATGATTTTTTTTTTTCTACCACAGAGTGAAATAGATTATAGCTTAGAGTGAATGTATCCTGCACTGGTTACAGAAAGGAGACCAGGAGAAGGTAATTAATGTAGTCACATTTTAGGGGCATGCATGGCCTACTGACTTATTTTCTTCCTTCAGACTGGGCATTAGGAGGGAAAGGGATGAGTTTTTATCAACTTTTTCTATCAGAATTCACTATATGGTGCCACTGATCTAAAAGTTCCCTTTCCTTGATGCTGACTGTGCAGAGCTCACTGCCACTGTTGGTCTTGCCCCAGACCTTCCCCTTAGTGAGTCAAATGTGTTTATGGAATAAAACAATACAGAACCACCACGATGCTTGTTAGGGTAGAAGATCACAATACAACAGGCTACAGAGTGGAAACCCTTTTTATTTTGCTGCCAGTCTTTCACTGTCTATCATAAACTTAGTGAAGCAGGCTTTCTCTATCCAGCTCCCATTTTATTGGTTGCAAATCATTGGTGACAGGAAGTTTTATGCCTAAATCCGTTCACTGTCCTTGTTGCTAGTCTTTAAATTAATATTTATAAGTTGAGAGGCGCCTAAAAGAATGCAGCAATAAAATATCCAAATGCTTCAGTTTGGCTTCAGCTGAATTTTCTCCTTCTTGACCACTGACATTCTTTAATTACTAGTGACCCAGGCACGGATTGTTTCTGCTGCTCCCAGCCTACAAATCACTGCCTTCCACAGTACTCTGGCTGACAAAAGCAGAGACTCAAAGCAGAGCAGTTTGTATGATATATTGGATTAATAGGTGATGGTACAGGCTAAAAAGAAAGAAAAAGAAATATTTTCAGAGAAATGTATTAAGTAACATAAAGCTGAAACAAGCGAGGGGAAAGCAAATAGTGTTTGAACTGGCAAAAGTACCGCATTTAGTTGCTGTAGTTTTAAAAAGAGTGGGAGATGACCCAGAGGGCATACTGAGCTCCAAAACAATCAGCTGGGCATATTCAGATCTTGACTGGATGATACATACATACATTCTCAGCAAAATGACCATTTTCATTAAATCCATATGAAGGACGCTTCTTTTGCATATCAGAAACCATTGAGCAAGCTCAAATTAGAACAAAGCTGATTAAAAGTATTGTTGCGTTCAAATTTTCCTCCTTTTTGTTACTATCTTTGTTGTTGGTTTATTTCTTCATGTCTTCTGCCAAAGTAGGTGAAGGCTGTGCAAAAGAAGAAAAGCAAATGCAATTAAAAAAAAAATCAATTGTCACCACCTTAATAAGATAATAAAATAATAAGATAACAAATGTGAAGACCTCATGAAATGTCACTCTGGGAGATAAAAAATTGTAAAAGAGAAGAGGGACAGAGAATTCCAAGCTACCAGTGGCAAATCTACACCTTGGTTCTGTAGCAATTGAATCATTTTATTATATGATAGCATGGGAGCATCTCTAAACAAATGTAGCAGGCAGATATCCATATCAGGTTTATTTTTGTTTTGTTAACAGACACAAATCACCATTGTTCTTAAAGCTGTATGAAATCTTTTCATAAGGAATTAGTGAGACTTTTGTGTTCTCCAGATAACAAGGAAACACCAGAAAGGTTTCTAATAGAATCACTGAAAGATGCAAATAAATATCTTTCTAATCTACTACTCATGTCTTCGTACCCACCAGATTTCTGCCTATATGGAATGTCTAAAAGGTGGGTTAATGTGTATGCATTTGATTTTGGGAACGAAGCCATTCATCACCCTGTTTTATTTACTCTCTAAAGATTAATCTGGGAACATAAATGACTTTTTTTTTTTTTTCCTTAAAATCTCTTTTGACTACTTCATATATTTGCAGATTTGATTTATTACGCCTGACCAAACTTTCTTCTACATCCCTGGCTGCTGTACCTCTGAACCAATGTGCTGGTAAGCTTTCATTGCTTCCCTTCCCAGGAGAGCTATACTTTATACATGCTATATTCACACAGTACAATAGGACACATCTGATATGTAGGAAGAAGACTGGGAAATAAACCATAAATTCTTTAGTACCTCAAAATTTGCCATTCTTTTGTGTTCAAAAGCCTAAATTGCCTCAGGTAATCTTCAGACATCTTTATAAACAGTGCTTCTGCCAGCTGAGATAGCTAATGAATATAGGAAGCCTACTGTCATAATTATCAAACAGACACTATGATCTGTTCTATTAGAATGATTCAGACACCCCCTAAATCCTATTCTTCCCAAGCAAGATAAAATTATAAGACTTGTAGAATAAGCCGATCATCTGTGGAGGGCAACTAATTCCCATATAAGTCTCTCTGCTCTTGGGTAATCTAGCATCCAAAGTGATTCAGTCTAGAGCTTAAAAGGAGATGGATTGTTGACACCTGGGCCACTACCCCGAATCTCCAGACACAAAGACATGTGTGAAACTTGAGGCAGGACATCGATGACAGGGTGTGTGCGGTATTAGAAAGGAAGGCATAAAATGCAGAATGATGCAGCACAACAAATGTAAACCGGTGCTGAATCTGTCAATTAGCTCAGCTCACTGTTTTCCAGCCTCACTTCTACTTTTTGCAAGGGCACGAATAAACAGTGGCAGGCAAGGCTTAAAACCCTAAAACTTGACATTTCCCTTTGCTACTTTTTCCTTAGGTTTTACTCGACTCTTTCAAACATATGAAGTATGTCACAAGCACAGTAGTACCTTTTCTCTGTCACTGGTTCCCTGTCCCTGCAGCGAGTTATTCATCCTTCTTTGAAATGATGTGAACCATACTGAGCCACAGAGTTGCATTTTTTTCACGGGGGTCTTACAAAAAAAAAAAAGTAGCTTCAGCCCCATTTTGTTTAGATGTTGATTTGCTAAGGCAGATCAGGAGATTGTCCAAATTCAAGCATAGCACTGAAGTATTCTGTGTTTTTTCACTCTCCTTAAGGTTTTCTGTATGACTGGGTTTGTTCATGCTTTTTCTTCAAGAGAAAAGCAAAAGTGGAATACCAAAGCTTTTCATAAGCCATTGGAGAAAAGGGGTATAAATACCTTCATTTTATTCTATTTGTTCAGCATTAAGATAATACTGTTAATGTAATGTATTTAATTTTTTCCATGATCAAGACTAGAGTCATTATAGTTCTCAATGGTATGACAGAAGGGCTGGCCTACCAGCCATAAAGCAATGCAGCAGTTACTAATAGCTCCTCCTTACTCTGAACTTTTTTCTTATGAGAAGATCCTGTGTGGAGCTTTTCTATTCAAACATCATTAAAAAGTCTTTATCTTTTAGCAGTGTGTTTCCTATAAGTTGGATGAAGTTTGCATGCACACACAGCCAAGCTTTTGGTGAAGGAATCTGTGCCTATGGCTGAGGGATGCTTGCTAAATGGACTGTCATGCTTTCTAAATGCCCTTTCCCTAGTGCCCTGACCTGAAACAAAGCCCCATGGTAATAATTTTCCATAGCTGAGAGACCTTTAAATTGAAATATTTGGAAGTTGCCTTTCCATTGGCTCCAACCCATTGTTCTCAATAGCCCATTTACTATAACTTCCAGCTGTCCTAATAGGGGCAGAATAGTCAGTTCCCTCTTCCATGCTGTGCTATCAAATGCTTCGCTGTGTCCTGGTGTGCAAGCTTTGCTCCTTTGGGGGAAAATCCTTTAGAAATCAGGTATTTCTGATCGCTACACCAGCATGATGATTATCGTAGCCAGGATGTAAATTTGCTATTAAGTTATTTAGGTTATGAAGGTAACAGCTGTGTCTGAGGTTTGCAGAGGTATTCCTGGGTGTTGATACTGATGCAGGAAGTTTCTGAAAGGCTTTTTTCTTTTGATTTACTGTTCTTCTCTGCCTCTGCAGGTGGCTTGTTGTCATTTTGCCTTGGTTCCTTGCATTTTCCATCGTGCTTTCTCTGCTTTTCCACTCAGTCTCCAGAACTGCATACAAGCCTCTTCTTGGACTGAATAAATTCAGTTTCTCTCTCTTTGCCTCACATATCTTTCCTCATCCCTTTAATTCAGAGCCATAATGCCTCCTTGTCACCACTCACCCTCATTTCTCTGGTGAATTTTTTTTTGGGAGGAGGGCAGGGGAAGAGGATTTATTCTTACATTCTGAGCTAAGACAAAACAATATTTGTTGCCAGTTTCACATGTCCTGCTTGAAGTAGAGAGAATTTCCTTCAGGTTAGGGACTCCTTTAGATAAGTGATGGGATTTGGTACTTACATGCCTTGAAGTCTGATCCTCCATCTCTTTCCCTTGGACTCAAAAGATGAAATGTTATGGCACTTGACATAGGCAGGGTCTCAGTACAAAGGCTGATGCTGTCTTCAGTGTCTGAGGGAATTACAGCCATCTGTGTTTGGCCAGAGTTATGAAGGGCTGGGTAGTAATGAACTTAGAAACAAAAGGAAAAAGAAGGACTCTTCATGCTGCGAGAAGACTTTGGATGTCCACATTCAATCTGTTCTCTAACCAAACTCCTTTGAAGGCTAAAACCATAAATAAGGAGTGGTGAGCTGCTGCATGAGACTTCAGTGCTGCCACAACAACAGATGTAAATCTGCTCTCAAGCTCTTCTTGCTTACCCTGTAGGGGAAGCACAGTTCTGCCTGGATGAGGCAGTAGCATTTGGCGGCAGCACTCTGGCAAACAGACTTCCAGATGTTTGATGAGAGTGACAGCCTCAGAGTGGGAGTGCTTGAGTGTGTGCATGCATGCCACTCTTTAAAATTCAAGGCTAGCTTGCAGCATTATCAGGGAGTGAAAATGTCAAAAGAAGACACTGTTCATAGCAGGCATCACATTTCAGGCCCTAGGAGAAAGAAAGGGAAAAAAAAAAAAAGACAACACTGAAGCAATTTAAAACACAGAGAAGGAAGTGGGAGACGTTAGTTGGAACAAGTCTGGAAAATGTGGAACAGAATGTTACCCCCAGCCCAAACCCATGTGCCAGCACTCATCCGGCTTCATTGCAGATTGCAGATCTCTGTGCCCCATCACATCTCTTCTGTACCCCCACACCCTTACCGCCTCCCATTTCCAGCTACCCTGCATTCAGGAAAATGGACTCCATGATTTTCCCTATGATGTCTGGCTCTCTCTTCTGACCTTCTCTTGACTTCTTCCAGAGATGTCCTTCACTGCCATGCCTTTCCTGCAGTCCCCCCTCAAGCTTCTGCAATTTTAACTTTCCACATAGCCCAGTTTTCCTCTGTCCCTGAGCTTGTGTATCTTCCTTCTATTGATCACTTGCAAAGTCAATGGCATTTACCTACCACTGCACAGGACATAGCTTATGCTGTGTCCTTTTCTCTCATCCTTTGTCTATGTGGCCTACACTGCACATATAACAGCAATATGCTAACCTGGTCTTCTTTGCTTCTTCTCCACGTTATCTGGAATGCTGTATTCCATTTTCCTGACTTACTGCATTTCTGAGTGGAAAATATATATAGAAAATCTACTAAGTGGCATTATAATTTCCCAAACACTTTTGGGTTTTTTTCAAGTTTGAGAGCTAATCATGTTCCTAAGTATCTCAGCTGTTGCCATTTCCATACTGGTTTATTTCCTTCTGATGAAACATTTTGATGAAAATCTCATACTGAGGGCATAAGTATTTACTGATAAAAATCTAAAAATACTTCTTGCTCTCCCATTGGGTTATATTCCCTTCCGTGTGGAATTTCTGCTCCCCCCAATGGGTTTCTCATTGCATTGGTGTTCTTTGCAAGTGCATGTGTTTTAAATACAAGTTTTCCTATCCCACTTGAATGTAAGTCAATCGTATGACCCCACATATCCCTTGACAAAGAGAAGAATCTGTTTGGTTTTGTTTGGAAAGAGATTTCAAGCAGATCCAGCAGTGCTGGGCAAGACATCTAAGGGTCACAGTGGCTGAGAGCATTAACTACACCTTCCTGCCTCAGTGAGCCACGCTGAAACACAGATTTTGATCAAGTACTTGGACATTATTCTGATAACCACTGCTCTTCTTGTAAAGTATCCATACCACTCTGCTGAGGGTAAGAAAGCTTACGGCTCAGTGCACTGCTCTTACTCCAAAGCCTCTGTTGTCTTTCCTAAATCAACATCAGGGACCAATGCTTTCCCTGGTGTAACACCACTGACCTCTCTGAAATTACACCAGGGATGAATTTGATCAAATTTGTCATTGAATCCATTTTGTACCAGCAGGAGCAGAGACGAACAAGGCAAGCCATCCTGCGAGTCCCAGCCAGGGCTTTTCAGTTGCCCCCACTATTACCCCAGGCTCCTTCCTCACCTTAGGCTGAAGGGAATGAGAAGGTCCAACTTGTCAGGACTTATTACTTATTCATGAAACTATCACACCTTTGACACATCTGTCAGTTTTTATACAAAAATCGAATGAGCAAGGATGCTGAAGTTTCCTTTCAGCACACTGGAGGGCAGTCCTTTTTACCACACCCTTAAGGCTTTCATGTCAGGGCTTAGTTGCAATGACAGAGCAGTGTGAGAGAGCCATCGTTCTGTCTGGCCTTACTGTGCTTTCCTCTGGACAGATTAGACTTGCCCCCTGGTACTTAAGAGAATCAGGCTTTCACTCTTTACATAAAATACATATAAATAAATAAAAGTGGAACGTAATTATTATAAATATGTAACATCAAGCAACCCATTTACATTAGAGTTATGGATTAGATGAAGATATTTCCTTCTTTTTTTTTTTTTTTTCAACATTTCCTAGAATAAATTTGGCTACTTTGCCACATCATAGAGATCAGTCCTTTGAATGAGCAAGCAGCAATTTTTTGGGTAGAAATGTGAAATCAAGATAGGCAAAGCAGAGAATAAAGCAGTGCATTTTCTAACGAGTTTGTGGTCAGATCTGTAATTTAAACTTGACAGTAGGATCACAGAATTCAGATTAATACTGAATCCACCTGGGAACTTAGGAAACATTATGTTCAATACAGTGTATGGCTAATGGTTACAAAGTACAAAGGATATGGATAAGCATGGCTGATTTATGAAAATTCTGTCTGTATACAGAATGTATTTATTCCAGCATTTGGGCTACAGTTGCACTTAAAATGAAAGGAAAGGCTGCTTATTAATTTTGCATGAACAGTTTTTGCTATTGTATTCAGGGACAACTTCCAAGCAGTTTAAGTCTTTCTCTGCACACAGTCGTTACGATGCCAGAACTTCAAAACTGTTTCTAGATTTCCACCATTTTGATAATTCTGTTTTCACAGTCCTCATTTTCTGAAGATCACCATAGCTAGGAACAACACTTAAAATGCCTTAAATCATTAAGATCCTTGAGGAAGAGAAAGAAAAGGACTCATGTACGACAAAGTTCTTCAGTGCCAGCATGTACACAACTGTGATCTGAGATAGACTTCAGAATCCATAATGCCTTCAAAATCCAAACCTCATTGACTGAACTTCCATGAAATGCTCCCATGCTGGCAGTGAGCTTGTCAGCCCTTTGTGAGCACATTTTACTTATCTGTATTAGAATTCTCATGAGTTTCAATGCCTTGGGGTTTTTTGGGTTTTTTTAATAACAGTAGGTGCCTAAAACAGCAAAGTATTAAATAATAGGATTTTTTGTTTGCTTTTTAAATGTAATGAAGACAAAAGCCTACTGGTACAGTTTGGAGTCACCTTTCGTAAAGAGGGAAGGCTTATTCAATCACACAGTTTGCATATTCCTGCATATAGAATCATAGAATGGTTTTGGTTGGAAGGGACCTCAAAGATCATCCAGCTCCAACTCCCCACCATAGACAGGGACACTTCCCACTAGAACAGGTCACTCAAGACCACATCCAACCTGGCCTTGAACACCTCCAGGGAGAGAGCAGCCAAAACCTCCCTGGGCAACCTGTGCCAGTGTCTCACCACCCTCACTATAAAGAACTTCATCCTAACATCCTGTTTAAATCTCTCCTCTTCCGGTTTAAACCCATTACCCCTCATCCTATCATTATAAGGCCTTGTGAATTGTCCCTTCCCAGCCTTCCTGCAGGCCCCTTTCAGATACTGGAAGGCTACTATAACGTCTCCTTGAAACCTTCTCTTCTCCAGGATGCAGAGCCCCAGCTCTTGTAGCATGTCCTCATAGCAGAGCTGCTGCAGCCCTCTGAGCATCTTGGTGGCCTCCTCTGGACTGGCTCAGACAGTTCCATGTCCTTCTTGTGTTGGAGGCTCCAGAACTGTACACAATACTCCAGGTGGTGTCTGATGAGAGCAGAGTGAATGGGGAGAATCCTCTCCCTTGCCCTGCTGGCCACGCTGCTCTCGATGCATGTCTGCAGCTTAACCTAATGAGGTTTTAATATCTTTGATGATTTTAGAACAAATCTGACAGAGCAGAAATCTTTAATAAATAAAGTCCTCTGCTTTTTGTGGATGGATAGATGGAGGAGGACAGTGAAGAAAAGGTATCCAATAAGGACCCTGCCTAACAAGAGTGTGGAGTGAGTTCATGCATTATTAACCATGAAGAATCCGCACGGTATATATATCTATATATTTCTCAGAGAGTGTGAGAGATGGACCATATGTGCCCCACCCATGGGAAAAGCTCCAACTGTAGTTCACAATTAATTATGAGACACAGAGCAGTAGAAAACAGGGCTTCATTAGTTCTGTTCTTGCAAAGCTACTTATTTATGTTTTTAGTTTCCTTCCACGGCACTTCCAAACATAGATAATGTGACACTTGAATGTACCTCAGGACTTCTTTACAGAGTTATTGTGCTACTGATTTTCAATCTGTGATAAAAAAGAATGAGCACATATGTTAAATAACATAAGTCAAGTAGAGTTGTTTTTCCTTGTGCACCTATTACTCTCTTTGTCTGTATCATCTCTTTAGTAGTAGCAGTGATAATAATTATTTTTAAACCCACAGATTCTCTTCAGTGATGTAAGAGGAATCAAAGTTGCACTAAAGGTAGCAAAAACCGATTCAGAAAAATAAAGTGGACTACCTCCTCACCCCCCACTCCTTACCCCGGACAACATTTCTCAATATGTATCCACTTATACCTAATTCTTATTGTCCTCTTGACCTGCCTTCCTGACACATGTCTGTATGTGGAGGGGTGAAAGGGTGGTGACTGCAAAAGGAACATCTTCAAATGAGCCAAAAGTATTATGTGAAACAATCTCTTTTCCCTGCTTTGTATTCTACTTTCATTTCCAACTTCTTGGAGAGATGAATGAAGGCGGTACACAGGCAGCATAACAAAATTACTATAATACAATTACATCATCAAGACTCCATATTCCATGTCCTAATTGCTTAAAATGTAGTGGTCCAGAAGTGATGCTTTAGTTCCTTCCTTGAAGTTTCCTGACTTCAGATTAAGTCAAATCAACTCTGAAAAAGCTAAAGCCTTGTTACTGTGCTTTTGTTGCAGGGAAGTCTCTCTACTGCGTTGGCTTTCCCATTTTTACGCAACTCAGTTCATGTATTGCTGCAACAAATTCAGAGGGCATTACTGACTGAGAGCCTGGCCTGGCTCCCACTGAAGACAGTGGTAGGGCTCCCCTGGACTTCAACTGCAAGTGAGTCTGAAGTGAAATGTGAATGTGCAGATAGATGTGTCCTGGATGTTTAAGAAATGTATTGACTCTCTGGGTCTGTTTTGCCCAAAGCAAAATGAAGTTAAACAATGGGGGGATAATGATCTTTGTTTTCAAAAGAAGACAGTGATGGGGAAGGTGAACAAGGAGCACTCCCAATTGTCTTACAAATATAACACAGGATGCAAATATGTTACAGGATGCGGAAGTATGTAATGAGGCCCTGCTACAGCAAAGCAGCTAAGCATAGACTTAAAATTAAGCATTTATTTAAGGTTTTGCTGAATAAGGATGAGCTCATTCACATACTTAAAGTTAAATGCATGCTTAAGTGGTTTGCTGAATCTGGGCCCAGATACATAAACCATTAAACAGTCATTTTAAGAAAAGGGTGGAGAGCTGTTACACAATTTCTAGACGTATCTCCTACGTTTCCCACTATCTCTTTCTTACTAGCTCAAGGAGGAGGTTTTTAAAGCTCCAGTTCACCAAAAAGGGTAATGTTCCTTGCTACACGATTGTAATTCAAATTGCTCCATGCAGCCCCAAGCATGTGTTCAAACATATAATCAAGCAAACAGGAGACTTGAGTCTTGCCAGTTGGAATACTGTCGGTCACAGATGCTAAGCCTTTTCTTTTTTTTTCTTTTTTTCCTCGTTTGTTTGTTTGTTTTTAGCATAAATGAAGAGGGGTAGAGAGGTTGATAAAAGCTGGCCTTTGCTGTCTGTTTCTGGTGCCCTGTTCCTGTGGCTTGGGTTATTTGGGTACATGTTGCTTTGTGTCCGTGAGGACTCTTTTTATTTTTTTGGGGTTTTTTTATTCTCTCTCTCTCTCCCCTGGTCAGAGAAGCAGTACTCATCACCTGGAGTGAAGGCTGACAGGAATGAACATAGGCAGGAAGCAGCGTGACACACACATTGTCATGCATGACTGACCAGCAGCCATCAACAGCAATTAAACATCGAGAGCACTGGATCCTTTTGGACAGGTTCAAGTTTCCTGGCACTGCCGTGATTAGATGTTTTGCACTGTTTCCCTGTAGTCAGTATGTGACACATTCCCTTTTGCTTGCTCTTTTCTGATATTTATTTTTGCACTGTCGTGGTGTTAGCATCTTCTCATGGAAAATTAATCCCTTAATAAGAGATCATTTTGAAGGAGACTTGTGAGGCAGGTTGAAGAGCAAACACATACTTAAAAATTAGCTGGGTTTTTTCCTTTCTTTTTTTAAACCACAAAATCCTCCCCTTTCATTCAGATGTGATAGCTTTTAAGCATTTTTTAATAACCATAGGTGAGCACAAGATTCAGTGAGAGAAAACTGTGAATGGCAGAAGGCAGTGAAGAACAACATGGGCCTTTGGGTTTATCCAACCACTGCAATTTTATTGTAATTTAAGACGACAAAACAAAATGCCCTTAAAGGCAAGACTGAAGCGAAGAGTGGCTGGAGTTGTGCTGGGCTGTCACTTACTTGCCCTCATTTCAGGCTGTGATCTGGAGGAGCCCAACTGCCCGGCATTTAACGAAGGCACAGACTTCCAGGGCAAGGTCTGTGGCTTGGCACGAAGTGCTGTGCAGAGCAGTGCTGAGCTATGGCACCGGAGACTGCGGCGAGAGGCCTTTTGGCACACAATAAGGTCTCATGCCTAATTGAATAGTCACAGGGTTTGAGGCCACAAAGCTGCGTTACTGCTTGATTCTGACCTCGTGGGTTGTCATCCTGTCCATTCCCCCAGATTGAGTCCAGCAGCTTATGTGTGATTAATTAATCGCTCCTGTTAATTTGCAGTCTCCTAGTCACTGCAAGGACCTGGGAGGTCTGCTAATGAGCTGCAAGAATCAACCGAAATTGCATGTAGGAAACCTTCATGCCTAAGTCCTCTCCATGTGTAAAACTATGGCTCCAAATGCTATGCTTTCAGCTAGGGGAAGCAACAAAGTAATCAAAAGCAACAGGATTTCAGCATTTGCAAGGAGTAATGTGAGAGGTTAGAGCAATTTTAAATGGGCTGTGCTCTGCTGTTCTGCAACTAGCCCAGCCACAGGAGCCAGTGACTGCAATAGACTTTCTCCCAAACTGTTAATTCTCTCTTCTGTAGTTAATGAGGGTTGCTCAAGCCACGCATTTGTTTCATCTTTATGTTCTTGCAGTAGCATTTAGAGGCTGGAATAACCCCGGGGCTTTGATACTGCTGCCTTTCACTGATAATACAACTCTTTAAGAGCTTTTTGTATCAGATAGATGGCTAGGTTTGTGGGGGCAGAAATAACTGCTAAAAGAACTGGTTCTGAATTTGTTGTCTGCCATACTCATTCTGGATTGCTGTATTTGTTATAATAATTCCACTGTTTTGTGAAGCATAGCACATTGATAACACTGAATAAGTTTCAGAAGAACAGTGTGAAGCAGAAAATGTAATTATTATTTCTGTGGTGCAGATACAGAAACAAAGTCACAAAAAGGATGAATGAGTTGCCTGAAGTCGTACAGTAAATCAGAAATGTAACTACATCAGAACCCCAGCACACATCTCATTTCCGTATGATGCAGATGCATTCAGGAAAGAAATAGCTCACCTGGTTCTGTCTTTTTCCAGTTTTTCAGTCTTTCTGCTTTGCTCATTGTAATTTTCCAGGATGTCCTGGGAGATCATCATAGTCACTTTTTTCAGAACTCTCCTGGATACATTCCTGTGTGACCTGATCTAGGCAAACCTGGTGTAGCAGGGATGGTCAACTAGATGATCCCCAGAGGTCCCTTGCTACCCCTACCATTTTGTGGCTCTGTGATTCTTCTGCACTATTAGCACACCTATTAAGTCACAGCCAAGCTGCATCAGAAGGATTCACCTTAAAAATTGAACCGAATACATACAAGAAGAATACAGCAAACCAGAAGATTAAAAAGCAGTACTGCGTAAGTCAACTGCTAGTTGCTGACATCAATTAAATATTGCCCTTTATTATAGTCATTAGGGAACCTTTTAACAATGATTAAAATTTCTTAATACCATAGCAAAATTTTAGCTGTTGCCTGGAAAAAAAGGTACTCTGAACTGTATGGCATGCAAATATTTCAACCAAATGCTGTCGTATGATGGTGTTATTAACAAGTTCTTCTTAGAGCTGATGATCTGTTTTTGGAACCCATTCAGGAAAATAAAAGTATATAGATATGCATATATATTATATTTAATATAAGAACATTGAGATTTTTCTGGCAACTAAATAGAGAGAAGTGATTTAAGCACTTTACAGCTGAAGCTGAAATGTATTAATTATGAAGTTCTGATACGTACTCACTGGGCTTCATTGTTCACTTCAGCTCCCAGTGTCTTCCTTTCCTCTTCTGCATTCAGTTTTCAGAATGTGAAACCTTGAAATTAAACTGAGCAGAAACTCTGCAATTACAGAAAGTGTATAGTGGTAGCACAAAAAAGAGTAATAGTAGAGGAGCATGGTTATTGATCAAAAATGTCTTAGCAAAGCAGTGTTTCAGATGGGTAGAAGGAGTTATTTTTAATTACTTTTTGGAAGCAGAAGAATCTAATATTCAATTCTACCTATATAATGTTTGCACTTCAAGACCAGGCTCTTCAGTGGCACATGTCGTGGTAGACCTCATGGGTCAAAATAGGCCTATACATGTGCTGGCTTGCCCAGACATGTTTTTCTGCATTCCTTCTGTTTTGGGGAGAAGCAACTGCAGGAAAGAGGACAAAAGACCTGGAGCCATGGAGTCTAAGGACCCAGGCTTGCCCAAACTTGTTTTATTCATGCTTGCATCCTGTGGTAAACAAAGTACATGCATTTGGCTTGTGCCAACCTTGTGCAAGGCCTATGCTCTTCCCTAGTACTGGTACAGCAAGCCTATGGTTTCACCTAATATGGTCAAGCTTGGCTAACCACCATTCTGATTGGCTATTCTGTGTCCAAAGGCGCATTAGTCTCAGGCATTGATAAAAGGAGATGGGGAAGTAACACAATGTGCTTTGCCATTGTAATTGTGCTCTGCCATTATATCTGTGCCTGCTGCTGCTGCCAGCTGCCACTGGCAGTGATACTGCCTTATTGTTTATAGCTTTAAGCTGTAACTCAGCTCTGCTGAACAGCATGGAAACTGCCTGCTTTGAGTTTACCAGGAACAGCTTTAATTGCCTTCACGCAATAGGCCTGCATAGCCAGCGTGACACCGTGCTGAGATTGTACATCACAAGACATCCTGCCTACACCAGCCAAGACGAGCAACCCTGGATGGCACACACAGATTGTCCAGGGAGGCCAGGATAAGGTTAGAGATCATCTGCTCCCTTTCCCCAGCATCTGGTGGAGCCTGGGAAGAATCGGAAGTCTCAGCAGCCAGCAAGGCAATGAACAGAATTCCCTGCAAGCGTTTGGATGACATCTTAAAATGCTGCTAGCTTCACAAGTCAGGACAAATAATATTTGTGAGTAAACATCTTAATCCTTTTGAAATTTACCTAGCCTTCTGCTGTAAGCAGAAAGGGGCCCTGAGTCCATCTAGTGGGCAAGTGGTACAATTGACCTCAAGTACCTTCTCTTCCAGTTTAATTAATGTTTATATATTGATAGTTATTACTAGGTCTAGTTACTCCTTTATGTAATGCATTCCATGACCGTAGCAAATGAAACAGTTAATATTGAAAATTAGTGGTTGGGGGTGGTGAGAATTTTGAATATGAAAATTAATAAGTAATATTAATTCTGAAAAATATCATTTTGCATCCATTAATTGCCCCTCCACTACAGCACACAAAACCAAAGACCTGATTTTAAATATTTTCATGGCAGTACTGGTTTTTTTCTATATTGATGGAAGTTTAGTTTGTACGAGCTTGGCACAGGATATGTGAGACTAACCATATCATACCTGTAATTCAAAAAGACAGGGAGTTTAGAGAAGCATCCTGCCTTGTCTCTGTGCAGCAGAGAGTACAGTGTTATAATAAAACTGGACCATATTTGAAATTACAACTGGCAGCGAAATGGAAAGGGGAAACACACCACATCTAACTGCACCAGCAAGAAGGATTAAGGCAAACAGAGCATAAAGTTCTTAAGCAGCATGTTGGCTGGGAAGAGGAGTAATGACTTGAGTCCGGTAACATCCTCTGAGACCTTTAACAGCTTAAACATTCAGGTTGCACATCATGGGAAAGAGGGCACTTCTGGAACTGAGATGCCCCACAGAACTAAGTGAGAGGAGTGATGAGAAGGAAGGCTGACTAGCAGCTGCAGAGCTGTCAGCAGGTAATTTCTTACCTGCTAGTACAGAGAATATTTGTTCATTTCTCACAAGGCGGTACGTAGCTGTGATTGCAGAAAAGCCTGTTGGAGACACTCTCAAACTTGGAGTGCCTACTTAAATGTCAACAGGCCAATTTCTGATCTTATTTTTAACCTTATCTGGAACCCAGTGAATCTAAAGCAGTTATTGAAAATTATATCAAATACATTCCGTGTCTCATATAAAACCACTTTCACTGAAATGCGCAATCCACAGTTTTTCTCAGTTCTGAAAAATCTTTGTAACTGTTCAGAGGGAGGAGTTCTCATGCCACACTCCAAACAATAGGTCACACAGCAGAATCAGTTTTTCTTTTAACTCTACCATGAAGTTTAGTGATAAATTCAATCTTAAACTGATACACCTGTTTTCTGTGGCTCTCTCTGACTTTCTGGGGTAGTCAGAATTTTCAAAATTCAAGGTTCAAGTTGTATCTTGCTTGTTGACTTGGCTTTCTTACAGTTTTCACCACCTTATAGCTGTGATTTCCTTCCACAAGGAAAGTCACTACAAAAATTTCTAGGGGAAAAAACACTTTAAACCCTTCCATAATATCAGTTGCATAATTTAAGAAAACCAGACAGCACTGAAGTATGCATTAGCCTATTTCTTGTGGCTTTAATTCTGTCTTTAACCTCTTGCCAGATTTGAGTAATTTTCATCCTCAAACAATTTGACAATATGGAACATCACAAGATGCTCTGCTCAAACATAGAAAATTAAACTTACTAATTATGAACAGTGAAAACAGAAATTGAATTTAGGTCAGAATTAGTGATTAATAATGTGTCACCCACATCTCCCATTTTCCAGTACCCTTCATTTACTACTGTCTGTGCCACCAGTTGATGTTTGTCCTGTCCCTACTTCTGCCATCATCAGGTATGCTATAGACTGTTACAAATCTCAGGAACATGGATAAGATCATTTTCTTTCACTCCTTGCACAACAGACCTAACTGAGCATGGCAGTGGGGTGGTGGTGGAGACTAGGATCTCTTTTAGCTCCGAGGGCTGCCTTTTCAGTGCACTGTTACTACCTAGTTTAATTAACATCTGTGCCAATCAGAGCAGCTGCCTATAACATAGAGAAGGTTAGCTGAGCATTCAAGAAGATAAATGAGACAGAGGGTTGCCAAGGGGATGGTATGTCAGACACGCGCTGTGGCTGCAGCATACATACACAGTCCCATTAGCTGTATGCCTCTTAAGTCTGGGCAGAGGTAAGACTTTAAGGCAAGGATGATACGTACTTTAACTTCACATCTTTTATCTTTTAAAATGTAAATATGGATGTGTCGGATATTCTGAAAGGGTATGTGACCCCATCAGTTAACTTTAAGCCTGTATGAGTAGAGCTTTAAAGCAGCTGGTAAAGATTTGACAGCTGAGAAAGATTTCAAGGGTATCTATGATGTTGCCTCCAGGATGTCTAGGTGTAGCATATCTACCTAAGTTGAAATTTCAACATATTTCAAAATTATAAGATTTGGACTGTCTTGCAAATCAGGATTCTCCATTTCAACTGATTGTGTTGCATCCTGTGCATCCTCATGAACCAAGTGATGCTATAATATGGTAGAGTTTGAGCTTTACTGAAGTGAATTTCTCTCCCCAAAACTTAACAACCTTCAGTATTGGTTTTGGATTTTCAGTTCTTTTTATCTGGTTTTGAAAGATCTATCAGAAAAAGAAGCTACACTCAGATCATCCTATTTGGACATACTAGCTTCAGAATGATTGTAGTAAAACCTTTATGCCCCAGCACCCTGACAGCATTGTAATGCAACAGTCATAGGGTCTAGACGTACAGTGGAATAGTTTTGTCATCACAATCTTGCATCCAAATGGCCTCATAAGTTGATCCCTGTAGACATGCACTGAAATCCTTTTTTCTTAGTGACAGCATCACAAACTCTAATTGTTAGGCATTATTCTTTCTTTGACATTGACATGAAATCTCTACTAGAAAATGCAGATCTCATGCAAGTTTACATTGCATTAGCACACTCCTTAGAATTAGTATTTACCTACATACTAATTATTTGTCAGTTATAGTGAAGCTGTACAAATGTCTTGGCTTTTCAACATTTTCCCTGCTTGAGTATACTGCAATGGTTCTGTAAGGAGAAAAGCTTGTTTATCTGTATTGCAATATGGAAAAGGTAAGAGTGCTCTTTAATGCATTCAAGCAAATGGTTTACAATCCCACAATATAAAGTACAATTGCTCCTCTTTTTTCTAATCCTTTCCTTTCCTTTTCCAGAAACCTGAAGTGGCTAGAAAGCAAGTAATTTCAGATTTTCTGTATACAACATTTGCCATCTGTTTTTCCTCCATACCCTCTCAAAAATATTTTCTTTACAAGTTACTGGTCAATAGTAAAATAAGATCTACTGTAAGCTTCTCTAAAGTTGTTTGTGGGTTGTTTTTTTTTCTGAAATGCTAAAGGAAATTAATTTCTCCTTTCTCTTAGAATCACAGAATGTTAGTGATTGGAAGAGAGATAATTAAGTGCAACTCCCCCTGCAAAGCAGGACCACTTTGGACAAGTAATACAGGAATGCATCCAGGTGGGTTTTGAGGATCTCTAGAGATAGAGACTCCAAAACTCCCTCTGGGCAGCTGCCTCCAATGTTCTGTCATCCTCACAGTAAAAAAGTTTTTTCCCATGTTGAGATGAAATTTTCTGTGATTGAGTTTCCACACATTTTCCTTCTTCCTATCGCTGGGTATCACTGAAAGAGGCTGGCTCCATACCCCTGACAGATATCCTTCAGATATTTGTAGATGTTGATAAGGTCCCCTTTCAGCCTTCTCTTCTCCAGGCTAAACAGCCCGAGGTCTCTCAGTCTTTCATCATAAGACAGATGCTCCAGACTCATAGTTGTCCACTGAACTCTCTCCAGTAGCTCCCTGTCCTTCTGGAAGTGGGGGGCCCAGAAGTGTACACAATATTCCAGATGTCTGAGTGTGAGCTGAGTAGAGAGGGAGGAGAACCTTCTTCAACCTGCTGGACACACTCTTCTTAACACACCCAAGTATACTATTGACCTTTTTGGCCACCAGGGTACATTGCTGTCACAGGGATAACTTATTACCAACCGGGATTCTAAGGTCCTTCTCTGTGGAGATATTCTCCAGCATGTACACATCTACAACATTACATTCACAATTAATTATAAAGGTGGAGGGAGTTAAAATATTTTCCTATAACTTCCTCTTCACATTTACTGCAAAGCATAAGTTGACTTGTCTTGGAACCTGCCTTCACGATCGTCTCATGTCCTTTTTTATGTGCTGTCTTCTAAAAAGGGAGCAAAGTTCTGAAGCACTCTAGCTGAACAGGGCAACTCAAATGAGTGGAGAAAACCTCTTCTCCTGTAAATCTCCAAGGAGATTTTGTTTTGTATATTGGAGAAAACTGGGGAGAAAAGATCTGATGTAGAGGGAAAGTTCTAAACCCCCTTAGCATATGCGAAAATAACCTTGTTTTAGTGACAGCTCTGGTAGATGTTAGATGGAGATACTAGGCATCACCCTGGCTTACTTGTAAAGTGCAATTGTCCCTGGAGATGTTAATTTAATATCTGGAGAATGTCAGTCTGCAGAAGTGTAGCTGCTCACTCCCATACCTTCTATAAGGGCAACGTAGGGAAAGTTTGCTCTAATGCAAGATTTTGCATTTCTGTAGACCATTTAGCTCCAAGAGATTCTCACATATGGTCTGCCTTGTATTAAGCAATGAAGATAAAGGGGATGAAAATGGGCCAAAAGAAGTTTTACTGATATCTGGGCTACCTTTAGTTGGGCCACACCATCAAAGGTTCTGTGACTAGCTAATTGAGGTTTAAAACACCTATTTTTTCCTTGCAGTTTCAGGGCTGACAGTGAAGAAAAATCAAGACAAAATTCAAGCCTGCTTTTAACTGACCAAAGGGAGTGTGAATGTTTCACAAAGTCCACTACATACCTGACCATCGCTGCTGATTTCACTTGCAAGGCACTACCGCTGAGTAAGCAGTACAAACCCTCTAACAAAACGTCTTAATAAAGAAAAGTCTCAGTGAGTGGCAGGCACTTACACTGAAATGGGAGTATTGGTCACATGGGAGTATATGGTTGAAACAGGGATGTTGGCAGATGAAGATAAAAGAGACCCTGCCACCACTTTCATGGTGAAAATGGCATTTTTTTTTTTCCCTTAGAATAAAGCTGCGACAAAGGTTTTGCATTTGAATATTTTTACCCACATAGGGAAGAAAAGGTCTTTTCACTAGAGAGTTCCAATGTGTTTTAAAAAATGCTTTGGTGCCTTACTCTAAATTTAATGATGCGAGTACATTTGCAGTGGACTAATTTGGGGTGCATGCATGCATACCTTGTGGATAATGAAGTTGTCAGCAGTTGCTTGGCATTACTGGATCACTAAATAGCTACTATAGCACTGCTGTGAAGAAGTTAAAACAGCCTGGGGCAGCCCTGTTTTATGCATCTGAGTTTTCCCAAACTAATTCTGCATTCATGAACTGTTGCTATTTGTATCTGGAAGGATGAAGCTTCTAATTTTTTTTTCACTCTTTTCTCAGCCTCTTCAGAAAATTTCCCCATTCCCCTGTTCACATAAATAAAGTGGAAGTTTCCCTCCGTATGAAGAGGCCAGGGGGGATGCTGTACACACCAACACCAAAAGTCTCTCAAAAAGCAGGTAATTTTTCAATTTGTCTTATAGTATAAGCACTTCTGAAGTTAATAATTTTAAAATACAATCTTTCCTGTATCAGAGTAACTTGGTTTAATTCACTAATGTATCCACTTGATGTCACTGTCACTGCCCAGTAAAATTGTTAATGTCAAAGGGCTTTCTGGTGACAAGGACTTTGCACCAATAAGTGACTGAGCTTCACAGAGCCTTTGCCTTTTGGACCCTTTCAGGTAGCTTTCTTTCTGTGATGGTCTATTCTGTTGATGTGGACATTTCAGCTTCCTGATCCTCTTTCTTCAGGTTTTGCATCTCCCCAAGAGACAAACACTCATATTTGAAAATTGTATTTTCCTGCACAGAAACATTGCATCATTTTGTTTTTTCTTGTAAATACACAAAGTATTTACCCATAATATTGCTATAATTATTTGTAACCTCTCATTTCTGCTTTAAAAAAAATGCCAATTTTTGAGAAGCCAGCAGATGTCATTCATTTATTGAAACATTGCACGATCACTTGGCATTCCTTTTATTATCTTTAGACATCTTAATTTTAGCATAACAAATTTGCATCTTACAGTTCCCCTCTTCATCACATCCAGCATGTTTTTTTTTTCTCCTCTCACCTTCTCGCAGAGATTTTTCAAACACTGAAGAAGCAAAGAAGTGGTTTGCCCATTCTCCTATATATTTCTTTTCATAATGAAAATAGATGTTTAAACCCACAGATGCAACCTAATTTTCAATTATTTTTGCATCACTTTCTCCTAGATCTTTTGCACTGAAATATCACCATGCTAGGGAGAGTGGAGCACTTAACTACTTTAAGCTGGGATTTAGGCAATCATCCACAGCAAAACACAGCTATTGCATGTGAACTGTTCCTTGCCAAAGCCTGTTGGCCAGGATCAGGTTCTCTGGGGACAGCTGTATCCTACTTTAACAGGCCTTGATCCTTTCACTGTTGTCTTCTTGCTGTCTGGGTAATAAACACTTTCTGTCAGTCTGTAGCTCTCTCTTCAGTGCCAGAGCAAAGATCCAACCTGACAAAGCAGTGCAGTATGCTCTTCTGTGCTCCCTGCTCGGGGTATCTACGTCTTAGCTCCCCTCCTGCCTCCTCTCTAATGCCTCTCTGCTGGAGCCCTTCGAAAGGCTGGAAAGCTGAAGAACTGGCATGGGGCTCTGCATATTTGTACACTGGACTTTATTATTTGTGTGTATGTAGGTATTATTGTGGGGGCTGGAAAAGAAGATTGTAAGCGTTTCATGGAAACACGCACCCAGAGCCAAATCCTCATTAAAAACTGGCCTTAGCATCCCAGCCAGGAGGGAATTGCAGGCACAAAGATTATTTGTGTATACTGCACTTTCAAAGGGTTACTGAGATTCATGTTCCTTTCTACAACATCTCAGACACTCAAGCTTTGTCCTATGAGGAATAGCCAAGAGTTTCCCTGGTGGAGTTACAGCAGCTTTATACTGCCCCAGAAGACCAAAGTGATTTTAAAACTGGTGCAGCAGGAAGCAAGGGGATTATTGTTTTGAGAGACAACTTAGAGATGGCATTTTCAAAATCAACACCTCTGTTTGTTGCCAAAACAGAATGCATGGCAAAGGCACTGCTTGTCCCACTTCATTCTCAACTTTTGCACTCCTGCCCTCTAGGCTGTTGGTAGCTGGTGTTATTTAGAGACATCCTTATGCCTGGACTGCAGAGGTCTTGCTTGGCATGCAGCCATCCCAGGCTCTGAAGATATCAGAGGCCAATGTTTCTGCCCTGAGCTTTGAGCTCAGGCCATAGCAAATGCTCAAGATCAAAGGCTTTGTCTTTTTATTTTTCAAATCTCTGTGGGTTAAGCATTTTCCTGTGCAAGGGGTCCTTGCAATATACTCCTAGGAGCCATTTTAAAAGGCATTTCACTTGCTCCTGTGGACAACAGCAATTAGCAACTTATGCTAAACTGTAATTTTGCAATAGACCATTAGTGGATGGTTGTAACAGTGCATTACTATTCCTAAAATTTACTGTTTCTTACTACATTTACCCTACCCTATGGCAGGGGTTGGAACTGGATGATCTTTGAGGTCCTTTCCAACGTAAACCATTCTATGATGCTACGTAATACAAATAAGAGAAGGGGTCACATGAAGAGAACTCATCTGGCATGTTTAGGTGAGTGCTGATTTTTTTTCTCTTCCAAAAGACTAATTCGTTTTGAGCTTCTTGTGGCCTTATTATCATCCCTCTAAACTATGTGAGCAGAACAAGGGCGCTGGAACTATGCAGACAGTCTGGTTCCTTGCCATAAACAGAGAAGCAGATGTACCACTGTCCTAATAGCAATCTGCCTTACTGCCATGGCAGCTAGTAGCAGCTGCAAAGATGGACATTTTCCATGTTTCACCCTATTCCTCACTGTGGTGTGAACTTCTGCATGCAGCTGAGGCTGTTTAAATGTTGGTAAGGATAAGGGTTGTAGAATATGCCAAAAAAATACCCCCACAAAAATACTTTAATAGAGATAAATATTCTGAACCAGAGCAACAGAAGTTTACAGCAGTCACTATTTCAAATGTTGTAAGACATTCAGAGAATTCAAGCTCAGCAGACTGATTTCCTCTCTGCATTTTGTGGGTTTTGTGAATATTTTTTGACAGTCACAACACTTACACAGATCTGTGTATAGTCTCATTCTCCTCACTGGGATATACCAAGCATCCTGTAAGTCTACTGTCTACAGACTTCTTTGCAAGACTAAAGGTGAAATAGAAGGGGGGATCTGAAACTAAGGAAGCTTGTTCAGGAACATTGTGAGGAAGGATGACTAGAATAGAATAGAATAGAATAGAATAGAATAGAATAGAATAGAATAGAATAGAATAGAATAGAATAGAATAGAATAAGCCAGGTTGGAAGAGACCTCCAAGATCATCGAGTCCAAGCTATCACCCAGCCCTAGCTAATGGCACTAATTGCTCCATTCAGTCCTTTCTTGAACACCTCCAGGGACAGTGACTCCACCACCTCCCTGGGCACCCCATTCCAATGCCAATCACTCTCTCTGTCAAGAACTTCTTCCTGATATCCAGCCTATACCTCCCCTGGCATAACTTAAGACTGTGTCCTCTCCTTCTGTTGCTGGTTGCCTGGGAGAAGAGACCAACCCCACCTGGCTAAAACCTCCCTTTAGGTAGTTGTAGACAGCAATTAGTTTTTCATTTATTCTTGTCAGTTGTAAAATTGCACCCAAAGAGTGGCTGTCAATGGGTCCATGTCCCACTGGAGGCCAGTGACAAGCGGAGTCCCTCAGGGATCAGTCCTGGGACCAGTCTCGTTCAGCAGCTTTGTGAGTGACATGGACAGAGGCATTGAGAGCACCCTCAGCAAGTACACTGCTGACACAAAGCTGTGTGGTGCAGCTGACAGGTGGAGGGCAGGATCCATCCAGAGGGACCTCGACAGGCTGGAGAGGTGGGCCCAAGCCAACCTCAAGACCAAGTGCAAGGCTCCGCATTTGTGCCGAGGCAATCCCAAGAAGCAATATAAGCTGGGCAGTGACTGGCTGGAGAGCTGCCCTGAGGAGAGGAACTTGGGGGACAGCTCAGTATGAGCCAGCAGTGTGCACCTGCAGCCCAGAGAGCCGAGCAGAGCCTGCGCTGCAGCAGGAGCAGTGCGGCCTAGCAGGCTGAGGAAGGTGATTCTCCCCCTCTGCTCTGCACTGGTGAGACCACACCTGGAGCACTGAGTCCATTTCTGGAGCCCCTATCACAAGAGGGATATAGATGTGCTGGAAGGTGTCCAGAAAAGGGCCAGGAGGATAAGCAGAGGGCTGCAGCACCTCTCCTGTGAGGAGAGGCTGAGGGAGTTGGGGCTGTTCAGCCTGGAGAGGAGAAGGCTCCCAGGTGACCTTATTGCAGCCTTTCAGTACCTTAACGAGGCCTACAAGAAAGCTGGGCAGGGACTTTTGAGCCTGTCAGGTAGCGATAAAATGAAATTTCAAAATCTAGAGCAGCTAGACTAATTTTGTTTGGGTTTTTCCCCTCATACTTTTGTGTGAGAAATGAACATGAACATGCTCATGGGGAAGCAATCAGAACTGCTCAACCATTTTGGCCTGCCTAACTTCAGATCACCAGCTCTAACTTCAGATCCTAAGCTGGTCAGCAGGTGCATGAAACAGCAGCTGAGACTCTTTTCTTTCACCTAAGAGCAGCCTCAAGAGCAAGTCTTCCTAGTTCACTGCTGATTTCCATGATTCCCAGAAGAGCAAATCAAACTGAATCTGTTTCTTATTCTATGGGACAAGAAGCCTGAAATCTCTCTCTCGTGCTCCTTGTCATCTCCTCAACGTTAGGGGCACTGTGAGGAAAAGGGGAATTTGTGCTGTGAAGGAGCACTGGGAAACAAATAGCTGTGATTATCAGTTCCTAAGCCAGGCCAAAGAGGGAGGTCACTTGCACTGTGAGTTTTTCCAAAGTCTCACGTGTCCTACAGCCTCTGGGACCAGACACAGAAGCGATGTAATGCATCATGAAGGGGCTGCAACTTTTTAAAGGCTGATTTAGTCATACACAGGAAATGTTCCCACAGCATCTGGCAGTGCTGCACAACACAGCTCTGTTCCCAGGCACTCTCCTGCAAATGAGGCAAAACAAGTGTGAGGGAAGCTAGATCAGACCCTACATCCTACCAGGTGCAAGTCATTGAATACTTAGTAGGAAGCATATTATATCATATGTGGCTGAAGTAATTTATGTACCCCTCTCCTGAAGCAAAAGGAAGGAGCTTTCTCAGAGCACATGTGTCTGGCAGGCAGGTAAGCTCCTAAGATACTACAGAGTCCCTCAGCTGTTCCAGAAAGAGCATAGTACCTGGGCCTGGCTGGTGCTAGTAAGCTCTCACCCACACAGCAGTGCCCTCCTGCAGGAGTTTTTATCCAGCATGACTTCCAGGGGCAGCTCTTCCCATTTGGCAGAGCCAAGCAGCTGCACCTTCAGCAAGCTACTTCCCAACCACCTGCTGCATGTTGTGGTGGTCCAGCTGGTGAACATTTCTGGGCTTTCAACCAGCCTGCTTCTCCTTGCCCCTGAGGTGAGGATGTGTTCTCAGAGGTGGTCTCAGATCCATGGCTAATAAGGAAAATTGTTCTTGGAACTGCTTCCTGAATATTGGCAGCCTTATTGCTTCACGCCTTAAAAACGAACCAGATTTTTAGTGTCACTGAGCATGGAATTTGTAAACTCAAGATAACTCTTACATGTCAAAGATGATGGTGCTATTGCTATATGCCACGATGAGCTTTCACTAAATTGCTGTAGTATACTGGAATCCTCCAGTTTGTTTTAAACTCCCTTATTTTATCTCAGTGCCTTTCACAGAGTATACAAACAGTGGTTAAGCCCTTTCCAAGATAATTCCTTTTTGTTCTCTGAAGTTCCCTGAAGGCAGGCACAGAGACCTCCTACCCTGCAGCCATTATCCCCATAACAACCAGCATAAACCTGTGGCAGAGCTTGGCAGACCCACTGCTTTTCTCCCACCCCACTCCTCTCTTCTCAAAGGCAGGGAACTCACCTGGAAGGTTAGTCTCTGTCCATGCATTAAACGGTGGCCCTGACGATCTAAATTTTTAGCACATGCTTTATGTGCCATCTAACTGATCTGGCTGTCAGGTGGCTGTAAATGAGGGTTGTGCCACTTGAGATTCTTCAACATTGATTGGGAGATAAATGCATAAAAACTTCAACCTGCTTCTCTACCCTGATCAGGAGCTGCCCATTAAATGTAAGCTTGGACTGTTTAATGAGGAAGGAGAGCCCTTCTGATCAAATTGAGGCATACAGCTGAGGTGGAGCTGCTCTGCTACAAGCAGGTAAGTTTCTAATCAAAGCACTTTTCCAGTCTCTTCAGAAGGAGCTGTCACGTCAATGATAACCTCTTGTACCTAGGTTGTATTAATTGAGGCATGGCAAGTCTTTATTTTGACAAGCTTATTAAGGTAAGCTGGAGGGTTTGTTTGGTTTTTGTTTTGTTTTGTTTTGTTTTTTCCCTCTTTATCTTATAGTCAAATTTAAGAAAGTCTTATTTTAAAGCCTGCTTTCTTTCCTTTTCCTGGTCATGGGAGAAATGTGTGTGCTCTTTGGGGCATGTTGTGGCGGGCTGCCTATTTTGCTATGGCAACTCTAGGCTTGGAAAATGCTCTGCTCAGTTCCAGAAATCTTGGCTGATGCAATGTTTAGAAAATAGACTCTCATGCTGAACCCTCTGACGGAGTATAAATGCTATAAACAGGGGTTTTTTTCTTAGCTGGCAAAGATGTTTGTGTGTCTAAGTAGCAGAACTACAGATTAAATTCTGGAAAATGTTGCTAACACTTACAAACAAAAATTGTTTTGTGCAGTGTATTCATAAACAAGGATTTATTTGAGTTTTGGCTTCCAATTTTCTGGCTACATTTGAGGTTTCTTGCTGACTTTGTCTCTTAGCTCTTCTGATCTACTCAGGGTTTTTTGGGTTTATGTTTTGGTTTTGGATTACATTTTCAGTTGCTGCTTGGTTGTATTCAGCCTCTAACATAAATCATTTATTGCATTTTGAAAGTTGGATAATGTGTTTAATGCACCCAACACTAAAGCTACACATCTGTTTTGATGTTAACTTCATTATGCCAGCAAATAGCATCATTTATCTCTATTTTTTGACTTCATATATAAATGAATAATGAGTTTACATTCATAGAAGCATTTGTAAGTGGCACAGGTTGGTGAGATTTTTTTCTCCCCTTTATTCAGGTTTTTACAACACGTTGTTAGTTTTTCTTAAAACTTACATGTTTGTTTGTTATAATTTATTTCTGAGGGTTCATTTTCTCCTTTTTCTATTTAATGTCAGGTGAAACCCTGACATTAAGTCTCCACTTTGTACTGTAACTACACTGAGGCTACATTTTATACTTTGTGTCTAGCATGGAGATTTCTGTGGTTTGTGGCTGGCCCTGCACTCTCAGGCAGCGTCCATAGCCATTGGACTTAGTCTGTTTCTGGCCTGTGTGAGCACAGAGTTGCCACACATGCATCTTTAGTGAGGGGAGAGGGTGAAGGTAACCATCTTGCTTTCCATTTTTTTGCTGATACCGCTGTAGTGTGGGAAGGGAATGCAACAATCCAGTTATTGGGTTAAGCACCAAAGCTACAATTTTTATTGAAATACAATAATTCAGGCTTCAGTGGTGCCTGGCAGATAATAGACCCTGTGGTAGTAAGTGTTCATAAAGCTTGAGGCCACCACGTGCCCTGGGCTGCAAAGCAATGTGACCCTCAACAACCCTTCCCCTTGCTGCCCTTCTGTCTCCCAAACCACAATATTCTTGTCAAGCCATTTAACAAGAATCATGTTTCCTTGTGTTAAGTCATACCCATGCACTATTTTACACTCTTCCTTCTTCTGTCTATATAGGGGGAAAGGGCTAAAAGAAAGCACTTGGCTTTTGAAGTAATGCCTGTCCTATTGCAGGCACTTCTTTCATGCTGTTCTGCTTAAAAATATCATGAAGCCCCACAGCAAGATGGAAAGAAAGTTGTTACTCTAAAATAGCTTAAGATTCTAGATTTCTGAGTCAGAAACTTAGTTTCAGATTCCAGACTGAATTTCTGGGGGGATCAACACCCTTTACTTAACATACAAATGCTGTCCTCCAGTTTGAGTAATGCCTTTGTCTCTTTGTTGTCTACTAACCATGACATGTTAGTGAGTGCTGCTCATTTACATCTCTGCTCTGTTTCTACTAGATGAACCAAGACCTTTAATTCCCACAAAGTGTGTCCCTGCTGTATAAAACTGAGTAAGAGGTTTGTGGAGTCATGCAGCACCTGGTCTGATGTCACCACATCATCCTAAATTCATGTCTGGCTCCTGCAGTACTGAGGAAGGAGCTAGTTCAGCTCCTAATTTACTGCCAGCAGATAAATTCCCTGATAGTGAGAATCTTCATCCTACTTTCAAAGACAACCATGATTGTCTTTCCCAGCAGATGTAGTGTTCTCACCCCGCAAATCAAATGTGATGCTAAAGGCACCATTTGATGTTGGTGTTAACCCAACTATTACTATTTGCTTCTTTAATTTTGGGTTTTCTACACTGTCAGATTTGCATCTGTAATGGTCACTAAATTAGGAAAATTAAACTAACAGCACCAGACTGGGTGGGACAAGAAAACAGAAATAGGACACATTCTGTGTCCCTTTTCATTCGACTTCTACTTTCCTGTGATCTTTCAAAATATAGTGACTTTCATGGGAAAAAAATCCTGTATTTTACATAGCTTCTATATATACTTGTATGTGTGCTTTTTTTTTTAAATAAGTAAAACAAAAGTGGTTGCATGTATAAAAGAAATTAGGAATAATCCCTTCAGGACCACAGAACAAAATGTTAGGGGTTGGAGGGGACCTCAAAATATCATCTACTCCAACCCCCCTGCCTGAGCAGGGTCACCTAGAGCAGGTCACACAGGAATGCGTATGGGCAGGTTTCAAATGTCTCCAGAGAAGGAGACTCTGTAACTTCTCTGAGCAGTCCATTCCACTCTTTTGTCACCCTCACAGTGAAAAAGTTTTCCCTCATGTTCACATGGAACCTCCTGTGCTCCAGTACCTTAGCATTCTTGTAGTTCATGAATGGCAAAAATGGCAAAAAAAAATAATCCTGTGTCGTTTCTGGAGGTATTTTAGAGTTGTGTAAGTGTAGTGCTTCAGGTTATGGTTTGTGAAGGACATGTCAGTGTTTGATAATAATTGGACTCTGTGATCTTAAAGGACTTTTCCAGTCTAGGCAATTCAGTTATTGTGTATGTGGTAATAGAGCCCCTTTTTTAAACCAAATGGCACAGCCCATCTTGGTTCTACCCCTGCTATCTATGCACATTTACTGGAGATGCCATGTGGTAGTAACCATCACCTTGGAGAATCCAGAGGAGCCAACAGGCAGCATATGAAGCAGGTTTGTCATTTCAGCCTTACATCTTCTGGGGTTTTTAATGGCTCAGCATGAACATTTCAGGAAGGTTGTACCAATCAAGCAGTATAGATTTCCAGAATATAATGAAAATAGATAAATACCAAACTTATTTTTCTAGTTAAACTTTAAGGGCCAGTGTTTCCAGTCATGCAGACGTTGGAATCTCAGGCCAGCTGAATTTAGGGGAATGCAGCCCGACACAACAGATGAGGAAGTTCACAGATAAAATTAGTTCAAGTGATCTTGGTCTGTGCGTTCATGTGAATACATGCAATAAAACAGTAGGAGACTGGCATCAAATTCTTGGTGAGAAGAAGGAAATGTGTCTCTCTGGGGCCAGCAGCAGGTGGTGGCCCGGAGTCAGATGTGATGCTCAGTAATGGGTCAGTGGATGACAGTCTCATCATGCAGCTATTCTCCCTCTTTCTAAGCTGTTCTAGGAGAATGGCGGGGGGACAGACGAACGTGGATGTTGTGTGCATTTCCACAATGTCAGTGAACTGAAGCTCTGCTCTTGCAGCTCATAAGCAAACTGATGACTCTCTGCCTGGAACCATGGTGAAGTCCACTGGGTTTGGTATGAACACCAGTCCAGCCATGTGGTATCAGTTTTCTGACTAGAGCCTGGAAAGAGATAATTTTACATCTTTGATGCCATTTCAAACTTGAAAGTAAATGAATTAATGAACTAAACATACCTAAATATTCAGAAGTTGCTACTATGTCTTTCTCTAGCTCTGCTGCAATCAAAAATAATTTCTCCACCCTTATATCAAACTAGACAGGTTAAAAGTGTACAATGTTTTTAGTGGTGATGCAGTATACCCTGCAACAGTGCTTCTTCAAGAAGTGTGGTGGTGTTCATTCTGCCACTGTACATATGTACAGTAATATAGATTTGCCCAGCTCTTTTATTCTTTGTTAATGGATAGTGACTTCTTTATCTATTGTATAAAAATGTCTCTTGACTAAATTCCTTGAGCTATAAAGCAGTTTAAAACAAAATTTTCACCTAGATCCTGATAGACAGCAAAATCCAAGGTGTGACAAATGGCACCTGACATCCAGGAAGGAATATATCCTTAAGAATAAATCCATGTCTCCAAACTCTGTCTAATTTTATAGGACAGCCTTTCATTCTAGATCCATATCTACTGCAGTTTCACAAAGACCAGATCTTATTTCTCAGTCCCTGTGAATCACAAGTATTACAAAAGTTCAGTTAGAAAACTAAGTTCCTGTGTTCTTTGGAAACCTGCTGGAAGTTCCTTGCTTTTCCTCTGAATTCTGTATTTAGTCTGAGAATGCAAAGTGTAACTGGAAAATATACCCACAATTTGGGTGGGACAGCAAAAGACAAAATGATTCAAGAAGAGGTATACTCTGCACGTAGCCCAAAAAGATCCATCCCTTTTAGTTAAGTAAGATATAGTCTTTCAGGGTGTCAAAAGTATATAATAAAGACAAGATTAAGGCATCACAGTCTTTGAGTATAACACCCTGTCTGTTTTATCAGCACATTTGTTGAAATATTGAGCCTTAAGCATATGTTATCAAAGTGTTGGGGGGGGAGAGAGAGAGAGAGAGAGAGAGAGAGAAACTTCTTCTATTTCCTTTGTGTGTTTGGCAGACTGAAATATGCCTTTTCTTAATTTGTTGTAAATTGCCAAAACTTGTGCATAGGGCAGGTAGAGGTGGCTATAAACATACATCTACACTCCATGCTTCTAAACTCTCTTGTCATAATATTACATCAACAGCTACGATATCTTGACTTTTTTTTCTTTGCTGCAGCTGTAAACCATCCTTCTCATAATACTGAGAGCAATTTATTCCCTGCTGCCTTTGAGCAGAGGTCTTCCTAACCGTTCCCAATTTCTTTTTTTAATATGGGTGATCACCACGATGTGGTTCATCATTATTTCATCATAGCATTTTAGAACAATCCACAATTGTTTCAAAATATGTAGGTAACAGGGAAAACTGATCTACAGAAGGTAGAATCACAGAATTGACCAAGATGGAAAAGACCTCTAGAATCATCAAGTCCAACCTATCACCCACCCTTTCTAATTAACTAAACCATGGCACTAAGTGCCTCATCCAACCTCCTCTTAAGCACCTCCAGGGCTGGTGACTCCACCACATCCCCAGGCAGCCCATTCCAAAGCCAATCACGTTTTCCATGTAGAACTTCTTCCTAACATCCAGCCTGAACCTGCCCTGGCATAGGTCTTGGTCTGTCACTGGGTGCCTGGGAGAAGAGACCAACCCCACCTGGCTACAACCTCCTCTCATGTAGCTGTAGACAGCAATGAGGTCTACCCTGAGCCTCCTCTTCTCCAGGATGAATAACCCCATCTCCCTCAGCCTCTCTTTGTAGGGCTGTGCTCCAGCCTCCTTACCAGCCTTGGTGCCCTTCTCTGGACATGTTCAAGCACTTCAACATCTTTCTTAAATTGAGGGGCCCAGAACTGGACACAGTGCTCAAGATGTGACCAGCACTGAGTACAGGAGAAGAATGACCGCATCGGAAAAATGCCACAGGTCTTTTGTAGAACACATTCAAATAATATTCTGGGGTTTCGTTTTTCTCTCTAGATTGCTCTGTCTTTTTCAGATGCAAATTTCTTTGCCTTCAATTAGCAACAAGTTTCTGTCTAGGATTTCAGAAGAGAAACTTAGAGGGCAGGAAGTGTGGGTGTTGCACAAGCTGTACATGCTCTGCCTTGAAAAACCTGTCAACGGTTTGCAAACATGAATACAGCAGAAAGGATGTCTGAGAGGTGGGTCAGAAGTTAACAGGATTTTGCCCTACTATGGAAATTTAAGCCGCAGATCGGAAAGTGTTTATGTGATATCACAGTTTGAGTGACAACTGTCAATAGGTGTTGGATGGAGGTGAGGTCAGTATGGATTTTTTTCCAAAGGCTGTCTGCTGCTATTGCTTGTCATAAGATAGCTGTCATTTCCAAATCACTCCATACATTCAGCAAATGCAAGGCACCAGCATCCTGGCAGAAACACTGAGGCAGCAACTGTTATGATTTTTTTT
>VWZI01023910.1:76486-100177 GCA_013396835.1 Psilopogon haemacephalus | reverse complement strand
AAAAAAAACAAGGGAAAAAAAGGCTCATAACAATGATTCTGAGAGAGCAGAACACCTTTATGTTATGGGGGGGCAAAGAAGGAGGGCAAAGCATGCATTCAAACATGTAATCACATCAAGAGACAGCGATGACTTTTTCTAGGTTCTGCAAACATTTCTGACAGAAATACTTTACATTTTAGTGGAAAAAATCAAAACTGCAGGAGAAAATGTCTTTCTATGGAAGATCAGAAACTTTCCTCTGGTATAAGCTCTTTGTATGGACAAGAATACTTTTCTTTCCAGGAAAAAGAGTCAGACAGATTTTGAAGAAATAGCTGTTCAAATGTCACCAGGAACATTGTTTAAAAGAAGTGGATGTGTGCATACTGGTTGTGGGACAATATGTGCAGGAAAGTCTCCTGTTGAAACTAACCACTCAAGTCCACCAAACAGCTGTGACAATCTAACCTCTCTATTAACCCACATACAGATAAAGCAAGTAAATGGCAGCAACCTGCTGAGCCACTGATTCGTCTGTAGATTAGGCTGAATTTGGACTCCTACATCTTATGCAAAAGTTGTGTTATCTTCTAGGCTAAACTGGGTTTTCAAAGGAGTTTTTGCTTGATTTGTTATTCCTTCACGAAAACACCCTGCACTTCCAGCTGCCCAGAATTCAGGAGTCTTCCAAACCACAGGTGTGTGAACAAAGTCCATATTGCAATATCCTCCTGATTCCCCATAACAAGTGCCATACTTCAGTGCCAAGGTAGATAACTCAGGTTATTAGCCTTTTTATACAGCTATTAAAGGTGTTTCTGTGTTCTTTGGTGACACAGGACAAATTTGAACTTGACAGACCACTTTTAGTCATGCCCTTGTGATGGCTAGTGCATGTGAGCAAACAAGAAGTTGGATTATACCTCAGACGTCTGTTTGCTCCTCTGCTCCTCCTTTGCTTTGGGGATTGAAACCTTCTCATCTCCATGAATTGCTTCGTTCCCATCATGCCCTGTCAGAACCTTCTGTTAGCACACACAGAGATGCAAGCCCAGGTTGTGCCTACTTCTTGGCCTTCCTCTGTCTCTTTCTCTCCCTCTGAGAACACCTGGTGACAGTGCAAAAGAGAACAATAAGACTGGCAGAAGGATTTTTAAAAGCCCACATGGAGCAAAAGAGATGAGGTAACGTGGCAAAGAAAATGAGAAATGGAGGTGCAAGGCCAGGGCATGGTAGCAATCTTCAAATCATTGAAAGCCTGCAGCAGAGGGTTGAGTCTGTAAATTATCTGGGTTTCTTTCAGGTCTACAACAGGTGAGAAGCAGTGGGCAAAGTACAATAAGACTTAAGAAAAAGCTGCCTAAAGGCAAAAATAACTGGGCAGTGAGATAGGCTGTGATGTCTCCATTGAGTACTGTTACTTACCAAGCTTTTAGGCATAATTCTATTTAGCAGTAGTTGAGTCTGCTTTGGGATGAAGGAAAAGATGGTCTTTACAATCTTTCAGGCTGGACTCATCCTACTCCAGCACGTGGGGTCAAGAAGAACATTGAAACAGAGATATGAGAGGGCCAGGCACAGAGTAGGATGCAGTTAGGTTTCATGGAGATGAGTGGTGTTGATAATTCAACCATGCAATGTACCTGTTCAAACCAATAGTTTGGTATCATGTACCTTGAAAGCCACCTTTCTGTCCTGGTAATTATAAGTCGCCTGTCATTAGGGATGGGGCAGGAAGATGTTCTTGTACTGCAATTATTGGATGTGAAAACTGCAGCTCACACCTGCTGCATTTTGAACCTGTGACTGCAGTTCATTTGGAGGTATCCCTGACCCCCCTGGAATGGGTTAGTGACTTCCTGCTTTCTTTATGGTATCTTGACCTAGTTCAGACTTGCATTTTATTTACGAGTTCATTTCAAAGTGGTGGTTTTTGGTGTACAAAGATCTTTTTTGACTGGATCCTGTATATCTCCAAAATTACCTGTCTTTTGTGGTTTGTTTCAAGAGTTCAAGTTACCTAGAAAGTTTTGAGGTGCTGTGCCTTACGCTCTATACCACAGGACAAGGCACTGATGATAGGTTACATTTGGCTGTGTAATACCTTTCCTGAATATATGCTACCCTTCTGGGTAATTAGGGCTTTTTCTGCAAAGCTAAAAACAGAAGAGCTATGTTCTGGTTTTGTCTGATTGAACTGAAGACTGTATTCATATTGGATTAATTTTGAGTGATGCTTTGGTTAGTCTTTTGCATTTTGTTGTAAACACATACGAAAACATTCCCTATGACTCATTAAGTAAATAGGAGTAAATGGACTAATCAAGTAAATAACAGTAATCATACAGTAGGTAGCAGTACATTGGCTCATAGTGTTTGTAAGGGTTTTGAAATCTGCCTTTGGAGTGTCACCTTAAATCCTTAACTGGGCATTCAAATACAACACTTTTTCATGGACAATTTGAGCTGAACATTGACAGCAGTATGTTAGTATATGCTAGGAAGCCAAGCAGCATTGTACATGATGGCTGTTTGTAGATGTGTGTTTTTGGGGTTGGTTTTTTTTTTTTCCTGTTGCTCAATTGAGCCAATTTACTGTTGGCTAAAAGCTGACAGGCTCATCCACCTCTCACAAAGTGACTCCTCAGTCCCAGGACTGGAAGTCTCTGAAAAGAAGCAATGGCAAGAACAACCCACACAGTGTGCGTAAGGCGATGCTTCAGGAACTGATTTTAAATTTACCTATTCTAGCCCTAGGCTTTAAGGAGGGAAAAGTTCTTCACAGCAGTGGAGTTTCATTATGGAAATAGCACAAAATCTTTGCTGATTAGTAACATTCTTTGGATGTGCTTGTTTACTGGTGGCACACCTTTCATTTCTTGAGGCAGGACACTGCCTTTTGGTATCTTGCTGTAGCCACACCGGTTCCCAGGAACTGTTCCAAAGTGTGCCAGCCATGGCTTTTGCTGGTTGTTTAAGACAGTTTTACATATTGGTCTGTGGAGCCTTTGATGGCAGGGGAAAAAAAGTGCCTATCAGATGTTAACTGCCAACTCTACATTTGAAAAGGGTTTGCTCAAGTATCATTCTCTTTCTAAGAGGTGGGAAAAACCAAAACCTTCATGTCAATTCATATGTCCTAGAGCTATTGTTATTTTTATAAACTATTTTAATCTCAACCCAGAACATTCCTCTGGCAGTTTCTCATTGACTTCTCTTCTTAAAAGTGTGAGTTACTCCGAACAAGAACTGCAACACTTTCACAATTGCAGCTCTTCTGTGTGTTATTCTTCATGGTTTGGGATGTACCTGCTTGACTAAACCCAGGAATTAGGAAAAAATAAATATTGAAACAGATTAAGGATTTCAGTTTGTTCTTCTTGAATATTCATATTGACAAGAGCTCTGCCTTGATATAGATTTTTAAATTTATTTATTTATTTAAAATCTTTACTGGTTTCATTTGGCTGTTCTCTTGAATTACATTTTATCCAAACTGCAAATGTTACCAAGCTTGCACAGTTAAAGAGCAGGGAGAAAATAGAACAAGTAAAGAGGAAAAAAATCCTTTCCTGTCTCCGCAGCTGGCAAGGACCCCTAAACAGCAGGACCAAGCTGTTCTGCTCTGTGTGAGAGGAATAACTTGATAGCTAGTTCAGATTCAGCAAGACAGTTTAAGCAATGCCCCCAAAGTGCTTTGATGTAATAGCTCTTCATTACCTGTAAAGAAAAAAAATAGCTAGCAATTTTATGCATTGCCTTGTGGTACATGCTAACCAGACAGGCCATTCGCTGAAGGAGCAGGGTAGAGTTGAGAGACTGGCAGAGACATTTGTGCTACCATTGCTCTTGCTGCTTCCCATGTGTCTGGAAAAGGTCCAAATACATGCAAGAAACATCTGACCTCAAGATATCAATGAGCACTTCCAAGTGCCAATCTGTTCATTCATTTTGACTGTCATTGTGGCCAAGAATTGAGAAGACAGCAAATCTGATCAAGACCATGCTGTGTGTGTTCTCCAAGGTAAGACAAATGAGAAAGCTCTGTAATTGTGCTGACGAAGTGATAAACCTTGCTCCTCCTCTGCTAATAGCATTATGACCAAATAATGGAATTCATACCCAATTAATGCTGCCTTTAGACACTTGGAATTAGATTGAAAATGCTGTTTAACCTTAAATCCATCTAATTTCTGGGGTTTGGGTTTGAATTCAAGAAAGATATGTAGATTCAGACTGGGCATGAGGAGGAAGTTCTCCACAATGAGAGTGGTGAGAGCCAGGAATGGATTGCCCAGGGATGTGGTTGGGGCCACATCCCTGGAGGTGTTTAAGGCCAGGCTGGATGAGGCTCTGGTCAGCCTGATCTTGGGTAGGGTGTCCCTGGGCATGGCAGGGGGGTTGGGACTAGATGATTCTTGTGGTCGCTTCCAACCCTGACTGAGTCTATAATTATAATTAATACTGGAGGAAAAAAGGCTATTCTCTTTGAGTTGTTCTACTACCCAAATTAGAAAAGGCCAGATAAACTACATGTACTTCTACAAGATTCTTAATAGCAGGCATAATAATTCACACTGAGAAAATGTAGGTATGGAAAAAGCTGAAGATCTTGTCAATGGGTGAGAATATACACAAAACCAAACTGTTGGCTTGGCTCTAAGACAGCAGCTTCTCAGTAGTTCTACATGACTTTTGAAGAGCTTGCAAAGTGAGAACTCCAGTGTTTAAGGGTCCTAGGGTCGTAACCCCAACTGCATAGCTGTTCTTGGTATGATTTAGCAGTGTAGGTATAGCTTTCTTTCAACATTAGATCAGAGAAGACAAGTCTTTGTTGAATCAATGTTAACTTTGCTCCTTCTAGAAATAGGCAATATGAGCATTGCTCAGGGCCAGAACCCTCAACACAGTAAACTGGCTCCTTGTATTTCAGTGACTAATACCATTGATTATCACCGGCTGAGAAGCGGACCCCAAAGAGTATAAAACAATAGTACATTAGAGGGAACAATCTATTTTTGTGTATCCAGGATGATTATGTCTCTCTAGAGATGGAGCTAGGCAGAGTTACAGTCAATTATCACCAGTTCTTTTTCACTGGAAAAAAGGAGAAAAGCAAATGGCTACACCCATACGTCACTGTGCTTGTTTGTATCAATATTGTTTTTAGCTCAAAACTAACAGATACTCTGGGAATTAAAATGCAATCCACTTTGATTAGGAATGCACGCTTCTATGCTTGTATCACTAACTCCTTATTTTCATTTAATTATCATCACATGCTCGATCTTTATTTGTTTTCTGTAAAGACTCAGCCTTATTTTGTGCTTCTCAAACCATTTTTTTTAAGTTACACCTGCAGATTTTTATCTGCTTTCCCTCAGCATAAAAGCCTCAGGATCAGCACTTTTCCATTCTCCCATGAAAAGTGATGAGGTCTTGCAATGGCTTCAGTCATATGATCTGTCTCCTCACCGCCTTCACCAGGAGCAATAGCACAAAGCAAGAGCTGTTCCAGCAGCACTTCACTGAGGTCCCTGTGCAGATGCCTTGCACGTTTCACAAAAGAATTAGTAACTGCGATCATTGTTGAAGACTGAAAATGTCCCTGCTCAGGACTGCTCCTGGCAGCAAGCGATGACAGATCTGTTCCTTTCACTTGACACCATAAGATGTCCACACTGCAAAACTGCATGTTTCTGAGGCACTAGCTCACATCATGGAAACAAGCAAAACTTGGCTATGGTACCCAAGGCTTTGCCTGTGTGACATACTGCACCGTCAGGCTTTACAAGGCACAGTAGAACTCCACATTTGGACTCTACTGCCTACCATGTACTTTCCTCTCACTCACTCTAATTTGTCAGCTGAAGTTCTCTTTATTCAGAGTACACGTATTCCTGATCTGTACATAGAGAATTTAGTAAGAGTTCACTTAAAATGTGTGGCTTGAATGGATAAGCAGTCTTTGTGAAGTGTTCCCTGATGAATTTTAAACAGTAGCACCAACTTGTACTGTTTGAAATAAATTTGCAATGCTTTTTTTTTTTACCTGAAATAAAAATTGACTCAATAACTATTCATAACTCCTAGTAATGTCCTTAAAGTTACAGCTTCTAGGATAGATAAGTTGGGTATCTTATACGTAACGATTCTAGGGGAGGAGATTTTTTGGGTTTTGGTTTGTTGTTTGGTTGGTTGGGTTTTTTTCCAAAGATTCCTTTAGAGGATGCAGCTAAACTAAACAGTTGATTTTTGGTGCATTCTGTCTCCTCAAACCTCACTGCAAATCCAAAAATGTCTGTTAGTTGCTCTCCATGCATTCCACTCAGGTTTGGCTTGCAAAAGAACAGTGCTAAGAAAATAAATCTCAGGATTTTTCAGTATGTCAATGACAGTTTTAGCATATAGAATCATAGAGTGCTTTCATCTGGAAAAGACCTCTAAGATCATAGAGTCCCAACTGTCAACCTAGGACCACCATGGTCATTGAACAGTGTCCCGAAGTGCCATGTCTACATGATTAAACACCTCCAGGGATGGTGACTCCACCACCTGCACAATATGAAGTTTGATTTCCCTTTTGGAGATGATGAATAAACCATGTAAACTTTAGACTAGATATTATGGGGGAAATCTTCACTGGAAGAGTTGCTAAACATTGGAGCAGGCTGCCCAGGGAAGTGGTCAAGTTGCCATCCCTTGGAGGTATTTATAAGACATGTTGATGTTGCATTTACAGACATGGTTTAGTGGAATTGGCAGCATTAGGTTTACAGCTGGCCTTGATGATATTAAAGATCTTCCTCAACCTAAATGATTCTATGATGCTAAATGCAAGCTATCTTAAATGAAGTGTTGAAAGAAATGATAAGTACAGGAGTGTCAGACTGTTTTCCCTTTCTGGAGCTCAGATAATAAGTAGGGCTCACATGATCCATCTCCTAGAGTCTCCTCTGAGATTTTTTAAAAGTGACAAAACACTGGGGCTTGTTCAGAGCATTTTACAGAACAAGCAAATAGTTTGAGCATATGCTCCAGTGGTTTTTTTTTTTTCTTTCTTTCTTTTTTAACGTTGACACTTGTGCAGCAGAAGAAGTTGTGTTCCCTCTCCAGTGTTACAGTCATCAGTCTGTCTGTTGATGAGATTGTGTGCTGTTTTCAGAGCACTTGCACATTTCTGCTTGGTTTTCAGATGCCAGAGCATCAGAGCATGGCTGAGTAGTTTTACATATTCCTGTTGTAATGTGCATGTCTCTCATGTAGGCAAAAGCTGAGAATGAAGATAGATTTGAACTCTGAGCTCAAATTCAGACAGTCAATTCAGTTTCAGATACTCAAGCCTTTTCAAAATCATGCCTGGTCCTTATCTACCTCAGACAGCACAAGCTGTCTCCTAGCAATTAAAAACTTTTTACCACCATCTCTGAAGTCCAACCAACCTTGGGACCACATTTCCCAAGGATTGACCTGAGTCTTTCCATATGTTGTGACGGTTGCTCCCTGATGAGCCATTACTGCTGCCTGTTTCCAAGTGTCATCTGACTCACACAGGTGACCATGGATTCCCAACAGAAGACCTGTATCTTAGGAAGCCCTTCAAATTACTCCACACAATTACTTTGTCCTGCTAGCTTTTTCTGTAGCTTATTCTTCTAGACTCTTACTATGTTAAGTCCTAGGAGAAAGCAGAAACCTTTAGGAAGCCTTGGCACTTGCATTTATGAATACACTCACTAGTTCTAGTTAATTGGTGATCAGTTAACTCAAAGCAAAATAGTCTTCTATAGAAACACGCTAAGTCAACACTTACTCTGAGTTTCCAAAAGTGTTGTTTGCTGCTCTTTCACCCTAAAATCTTTGATTTCAGTAGAGAACTGGGTTATGATTTCCAAATATGCTCAGCTGTAACCCACCTTTGCAATTTCCAGTCTCTTTCTCACAACCAAATACTCTAGAAAAATAGCTCTTTTTTTTCCTGAAAGTTTGTGTCAGTTCTTGTTGGATCAATACACTTTATCATGGAAAACATCCTTAAAAATTTAAGAAAACTGCCCTTTCTAAGAAAGTAAACTGGAACAATAGTTCTTTTTTTTTATTTACTTATTACAATTTCATGTAGGAAATTTATAAATAATTTCTTGAGCTTGAAACTGTATTAAAATCAGCCTTTTTTATGTTGCTTTCCTGACTTTTACTACAAAAAGGGTGTTCAAGGCAAGCAGTGTATAGGATTGGATACCAAAAGACAAGTGCAATTCTGATACTGTGCAAGTATTTAAGATCCAAAAATTAAAACGATTCTTTAGAAACTAGGTCAGGCTCTTCACTTTTGATATTCACCAGGGGTTCATCATTCATGCCAGTCCCATTTCAGTAACAAGACCTGGGCTATACTGTCTTTTGCATGGACTTTCTGGCAGCAGGCTTCAAAAGCGCTTCGGCAGTGGAGGACAGCATTGTACACTGTTTTGCAGAGGATGACAGCAAGGTGCAGAAAATCAAACTGGTTTTCCCCAAGGTCACCTAGTAAGAAAGAGGGAAAGATAAACTTATAACTCCTGAAAAGTAGCATAATGATACCTTTCTGGAAGTTCACCTTTTTTTTTTTTTTTTTCTATATCCTCATGTTGAATTCAGTTGTGAAGATATTCATAATAAGAGCAGCTTAGTGTCAAGCGTTTCTCCTTTTTCAATAGCAGAATGTAACCAGGGCCTAATCCACTGTTTCTTTGTTCTGTATAAAGAAGCTGTTTAAACCAGAAGCACATAGGAGGTACAGGGTGGGGAAATCCCTGTAGTTTTAGAACATTGGCGAGGCTCTGGGATGTACTGTGTGTTTCACTTGCTGTAAATCATCAAAAATACAGGCGACTTCACAGCAGAAATGTGTGATTCAGGTTTGCACATATTTGTGCGAATGTTAATACTGCGTTGTGGGAATTGTGCTGAGTTCCCTGTTATCATGCAAGCAATTGCTAACTGTAGACCTCTGACTTTGTAATTTGTTCTTTATGGACTAGCCTGCAGCCAATAAGCAAAATCAATAGTCTTTGCTGAAAAGTAAGCAAGTGCCAGTGTGTTATGTGACAGGTGAAGATACATGTGCTTACCAGGGGTCAGGGGGCCACATCAAATTTCTCTCTGACTTCTTTTCAAAAAGCTAAATCCATTTAGGGAGCATTCGTCATTGGAAAATGTTGCAGTGGGGAATTAGACAGGCTCCTGTTCTTCTTTTCTCATTTAACGATGTTTGTTTTCAACAGTCTGTTCAATAATGTCACTGAGAAGAAATTATGTGAGAAGAATAAAGTGCTTATAGTCTATTTATTTATTCATTCATTTCTGTAGAATAACACTAGCTGTTGCGTTCTCATGTTTATTAATGCTATTGTGGCAGTCCAAATATTTGTTTGTTCTTTTCCTTTGGAGAAAAAAAAGAAAAAAAAGGTGGAGCAGAGCAGTGTGCAACAGATTATTTACTGTTTAAGCCTAAGGTGAAGGTTACACAATTCCTAGCACTGTTGCATATTTGGTAAACTATTGTTTCCTGTGCTTCAGTATGGCATCTGCATAAGACCCATCATTTTTCTAATCAGCAGTTTGGGAGGTCTTGTGTTTCCTACATGGAATGACCAGGATTGAGGCCATTTGGAAGTCTGGTAGAAAACAGAATGCCAACAGCTAAGCTGCATCCTAATGGCTTGTGATAAAGTGCCATGGTGGGTGCTGCTGGTACAGTTCTCCCTTTTTTTGCACAAAATGCTTAAAGTATTAGTGTGTGGAGTTCGAGGGAAATCACTGTTCAAGCAAGCTTTCATCTCTCAGTATCCCAGACTATAATGAAAGGCAGAAAGGGAAGGGGAAATATCCAGCAAAGGAGGGTTTTTTCCTGATTTTTTAAAAGTGGCTTAGGCTTATAAACTGCATAGGAAAAGGACTCTGGTATTGAGAAGTTAAAGTTTTATTGACATTCGGTGCTTAAGCACCTAACTTACGTGCTTTGGAAAACTTTAGGTTCAGTCTAATAGCAAAAATGATAGAAGGCTTAATGCCATTGTTTGCTTCTTATTGAATGTAGTTGCTCCATTTAATAGCCTGGACTGCTGCCATCGTACTATCATATACATATGTGCACTCCCAGTCAGGAAAAACAAACAGTTACCACACAGGTTCAATCAGATTAAAGGTTCCCTGTGTGAGAGCTGAATACCAAAAACCAGATTGGTGTGTTAGATTTCTCCTGTGTCCTGTTTGATTTTAACATGCATAACAAATAACTCTTAATTTTTCTACCCAGCTTTCTGTATAGCTTGTTTTTCACTGCTGACTGCACAAATCATTACTGTAGTATTTTCTCTCAGTTGAGCACTGCATTTGAAGATGCTGAGCAATGTTTAATGCTTCCAGAGAGCTGTAGTCAAAGCCCTTCAATCTTGATGCTTCCATGCTTCACACTACCTCTTACACTCAGTTTCAGGATTCACAGGCTGCTATCAACACTGTACTATATCTAGTGAATGTCCAGGTTCAGTGTGTTCAACAAACAAATTTCTAAACTGACTCACAGGGCCTCTTGCATACCAACGGTAAGAATTATATAAAACTCATTTTCATCATCTTCAAACAAGACTGGTGCCATCTTAACTTTTAGCTACAAAATGCTTCAATAACATATCTTGGCTATAAAAAGCTGTGGCCTCTGAAAATTTCTATACCAAAACTTCTAGTACTGCAAAATCATCTCTTCCCAGACTGCTTTAATGTGTCAAGAAATAGTTCTCTTCTTGGCACATGTTTCCAGAGAAGCAGTTGATGTTCTGGTAGACAACTGGGGAAAGGCAAGGTGCAGAATCTGGATCTTGCAGCAAATTGTCTGTCATGGAATGGTGTCTGTGTGACAACTACAAACAAATCAAAAAGTCACCGTTCCATCTAAGGGGTTGTAAAAATAAACTTATAAGAGAATTTTACCATTTCAGAGATAAAAAGATAAACAAAAAGCTCCTCTAACCTTCCTTTCCTCTTCTTCCTTCATGGAGTAACAATTTCCATTCAGCAGTGACAAGATGAGATAAAACTAAAGTGACTTGAGAGATCCCCTGAGCTCCAAGATGCAGAGGGGTGAGGTTAAGCTTGAGGTTTGCCTGCTCAGTTCCCTTTTTTTTTTTTTTTTTTAATTGTGTCTTGAAACTTTCCCACACTAAGTAAACACATTTTTATGGGCTTTTTCTTCACAAATGCCAAGTTTGTAACTTTATGTGAAAGGCTCTCATTGCTAATTCAGACTAAACACTCCTTTGCTGCTACTAGTCCCTCTGTCCCCAAGGGCCATGGTATTCTGAAGAATAGTGCCTCATGTTGGTGCTTGTCTAGCCCCACTGGCCCCTCTCCCTGGCTGGCCCTACACCAGGGCTTCAGATCTAATCTCTTTTTTAAAAACTTCATAGCCTAGGTCTGGATTTGGGCACTTGTTTGGTCTTACTCTGTGATGAGCATCATACAAGTGCTAAGTACCTAACATTGCTGTGCCTACACAGCCAAATGATTGTGTGATTGTAATAAAAATGGGTATACACACACTTTCTTTAATTTTGCTAGTACAGGTAACAGCAAAAATGCGGCAGGCAAAGATCCTTTGGGCCCACAACTGCAGCAATGTGCTAGGTCCCCAGGGGGCTTGTAAGGTTGATGCTCAGGTCTGTGCTGTCACATCTTTGCAGCTATTGTTATAGNATTTATTGTCACATCTTTGGCACCACAACATCATTTGGCTAAGTAGACATAGCTTTCAGGATTCTGCAGAAAAAAAAAGGAAGGGGGGAAAAAAAAGTCTAGTTTAACCAGAAGTCTCTTTCTTTTAACTCTCCCAGAACACTACCATTTATTATCTTGTCTTTTTATTGCTTTTATACTTGCAAGTATCTCATCAAAAGAAATTACCAGCAAGATTACTCTGGTGCTTGTCTCTTTCTATTTCATCACCAACACACAACATATAACATCTACAATAACAACTCCTCTCACTTCAGCGATGGCAGTGCTATGCATTTGGTGTGACACGTGCAAAGGGAAAGCAGAGGAAGAGTCAAGCAGCTCATGTTCTAATGGATAACAAAAGTTTGAATGTGCATCCTTCTTGGCAGTAGACCTCAAAATTGTAATCTGTTGAGATTTTGGGTTTGAGGGCTATCCAAATCATGTCACTTAATTTTTTTTTCTTCTTTTTTTTTTTTTTTTTTTTTTTTTTTTTTTTTTTAACCCAGATCATCAGTTGCAAGCTGTTCTGTTTTGTTTTGTTTTATTTTGTTTTTTCTTTTCAGTATCTTCATTCTGGACACATTAGAATAAAAGTCTTCCTTAAAGGAATACTTTATTGCCATTTTATTATCCTTTCTTTCTCAATGTCACTAGGCAAAGTGTCATATATTGAGAAGTATGGATTGTATAGGCTTGAAAGATCAGCTAGAGAAAACGTATCATGCTCTCAACTTCAGCCTTGCTCTGGAAGGGAATTAAGTGAATTCTTTACTTGGCAGTGGTCAGGCCACATCCTGAGTACTGTGTCCAGTTCTGGGCCTCTGAATTCAAGAGAGATATTGAGGTACTGGAATGTGTCCAGAGAAGGGCAATGAAGCCAGTGAGGGGCCTGGAGCACAGCCCTGTGAGGAGAGGCTGGGGGAGCTGGGGGTGTGCAGCCTGGAGAAGAGGAGGCTCAGGGCAGACCTCATTGCTGTCTACAACTACCTAAAGGAAGGTTGCAGCCAGGTGGGGTTGGTCTCTTAGGCAACCAGCAACAGAACTGAGGGGACACAGTCTCAAGTTGTGCCAGGGGAGGTATAGGCTGGATATTAGGAGGAAATTCTTGGCAGAGAGAGTGATTGGCATTGGAATGGGCTGCCTGGGGAGGTGGTGGAGTTACTATACCTGGAGGTGTCCAAGAGAAGACTGGATGGAGGACTTAGTGTCATTGGTTAGGGTTGGGTGCTACGTTTTACTGGATGATCTTGGAGGTTTCTTCCAATTTGGCTTATTGTGTTCTGTTTAGACACCTGCATTATCTGTATGTTCAACTCATCTTCTCTACACTTACCTATTGCTGCCGTAATTTTACATTCACCAATTTGCTTTCTTTCAAGCCACCTAAAAGTTTAATTGATAGTCTTCTATCTCTGTTAATGGGAGAACAGTTGCATCATGTATTTATATGGCATACTTTTCACTATTTCTCTCCTTTTAAAAACATACTGTGACAATTACTTGCCTTATATATATATTCTTCTATGAGACTGTGCTACTAAGGAGAAAATATTACTACTATCTGTATAAAGATTAGAGAATAACAGAAACACATTTTTACATACTTCATGCAGAACTGATTCTTACCCTAGTAATTTAGGAATAGTTTACTGGAGAATCAGTAAATTGCGATATTTCTGTTCTTGGTGCTTATCCACTACACAAAATCAAACCCATTTGCCTTAGCGAATTTCAGGAAAGGTTCTCGGAGTGGCAGAATGGAAATTTAAGATGAGATTCATGATTAATAAGGTTTCATGAGACCACATGTAATTATTTCTTAACCATTTTGTTAAAGGTTTATTTTCTGGCAGCCAGAAATTAGATAAATTTATTCAATTAATTTTGCTTTTTCAGTTTTTAATAGTGACTAATATTCTAGTGGTTCATTACTTGAAACTCCTCCTAAAGCAAGTTCTGCAGCTAATATCTTCATTCATATACAGAACAGCACTTTTAATCACATGAACATATTTTTCTGAAGTAGGCCTTGGGTCTGCTGTTTTTCACCAGCAGTCATTACCAATGTTTAATATTCAAAGCCTCTTTGTAATGGGATTCATAAGTCACATGATACTGGAATTGGTAACCATAAATATTTCTTCCAATACAGCCATTCTAAATGATTCTTAAACCTATCAAGAATAAGTATAGTAATTTTTGTATGTATACACCAGTTGCTATTTCCCAATGCTTTCTACCAGAAAAAGGTTTTGTTTTGTTTTGTTTTTTTATTGATGAAAAAGAGACCTCTATTTCAATAGAACACAATTCAAGTGAAGTGACCAGAAAAAAAATGAACTAAGTTGTCTTTACATAAGTATCCTTTCTTTACAGAAAAGATTAGATTAGACCATCAGTTGGATCAAAATTGATTTAAAATGGGTTATAATTCCTCCAGTAGATTTCCAAGATGAAAAATATTGAAACGTAGTAGCAAAGAGGGTTCTCCTAATAAGTGCCTCATCTGACCAGCTCTCTGCAGAACTTCTCTCTGGATGGCAGTGATGTTCGTTTCCTTTTGTGTCTCTGAATGATACAAAGCTGAAAAAAATTGTATCGATGTTGCTTAGCTGCGATGCAAATAAATATTCATAACAATGGCACATGCATAGCTAATTGAACAGGTTTTGTTAATGTTATACTAGATATTCATGGACATGTGCCTTTTTCTATAATGAAAATACTGCCTAAGGCTAGCTTTGTTTTTCTTGTCAAGAGCAATTTATGTGCTTTCATTTAAATGAATATAAACTTCTATTCTCATGACAAAATAATTCACCATTAATTTGGGTAAAGAATTTCTTTATTCCCTTTGCGGTGCATTTTACTGGAAAAGAAAAGCCTAAAAGTATCACTGAGATTTTCTCTATGCATTCTGTCCAAATGCTGTAGTAAATGGCAAAAATATGTAGGGTTTCCAGTGATTACTGGTATGCCCACATCCCATATTTACTTAGCAAGAAAATTTCTTTGAAATTGATCTGAAAATAATTTTTTGGCAATTATTCCTTCTCAAATGTGTCAATTCAGTCTTTTACAAAGATAATTTAGGAATATATGTATATAAGACTGCTGCCTTTCCTTTTTCTTTTGTTTCCTCTTTTTATTTTGATTATTTCTCTATTATTTCTAGCTTAGAATAGAATAGAATAGAATAGAATAGAATAGAATAGAATAGAATAGAATAGAATAGAACAGAACAGAACAGAACAGAACAGAACAGAACAGAACAGAACCAGGTTGGAAGAGACCTCCAAGATCATTCAGTCCAACCTAGCACCCAGCCCTAGCCGATGGCACTAAGTGCCCCATCCAGGCTTTGCTTGAACACCTCCAGGGATGGTGACTCCACCACCTCCCTGGGCAGCCCATTCCAATGCCAATCACTCTCTCTGCCAAGAATTTCCTCCTAATATCCAGCCTATACCTCACCTGGCACAACTTGAGACTGTCTCCTCTCTTTCTGTTGCTGCTTGCCTGGGAGAAGAGACCAACCCCACCTGGCTAAAACCTCCCTTTAGGTAGCTGTAGACAGCAATGAGGTCTGCCCTGAGCCTCCTCTTCTGCAGGCTGCACACCCCCAGCTCCCTCAGCCTCTCCTCACAGGGCTGTGCTCCAGGCCCCTCACTGGCTTCATCACCCTTCTCTGGACACATTCCAGTACCTCAACATCTCTCTTGAATTGAGGGGAGCAGAGCTGGCTTGCAAGAATGTTTTGAAAGGTGAAGAAAGCTTGCATAAGGTAAAGGCAAATCTCACAAGTGTAACTTTAAAAAAAACATAATATGGTTGGAAGCATTAGGTGCTGAGAAGAAAGTGAGAGGAAAACCCCTCAGCCCTATTAGGTAGCAAAGTATATATCCCATCTTTTACGGGACTCTTATTTTCTCAGCTTATTAACTGTTTACACATTCTTCTCATTTAAATTGCAGTGATGTTACTTAAGGGTAACAAATGGTGCTAAGCACTGATTTAACTAATGAATTAATTCTGTTGTAATGGCAGATTAAAGTTGTCTAGTAAACAGAACATAACTCTTTCTATTGGAAGAGTGAACCTCAGGCTACTCTGCTGCCCGTAACACCTAAGCTATTGGCTACACTATGATTCTTTCATAAAGTGCCTGAATTGCTAATTTTGACAATGTTATTTTAATCAAGTGCTGATATCCACCTCAGGCATCCAAAGAGGAAAAAAAGGCCAATGTAGAAAAAGCAGTTAAGAATTAACTGTTACCAGAGATGGTGGATCCAAGGCTATATGGCCTGGAAGCTCTTGACTTGTTTTTAAATTACTTTTCAGTGTTATTAATTGGTACTTTAAAGCATCCTGTACTTGGCTTTAAGGAGCAATAGGCTCCATTTTTTTTTTTTTTTTTTCCCAGGTAATTGTATACAAGACATTACATGTTATCATAATGCAAACCTGCAGGGACTCCTTGATATGTTCTCCTTTGCATATGGCAGCCTTTTTCTAGTCATGAAAAATTAGTTAATTGTGAGACCTGTTCAGCCACAGCTATCTTTTTAGTGAGGAAGGTGAAATTTTCTTTATGATGCATAGCCTTACCCAGTACTGAATTTCAGATGGTGTCTCAGAGTAAACAAGCTACCTTCATTCTCCTGCTACTGACATCATTTAGAACATTCAGATATTAATTAATTTGGAAAGCTAGAGAAGGAGAGGTTTTCCCGTTAGGAATGGGCAATCTAATGTGATTGGTATGGCCTGTGGCTCATGTTGCCTTAAGTTCAGAGAAGCTATTTTCGGTTAAACATATGCTGCATTCTGACAACCTGTGTGGTGTGCAAACATCTGAGTGCAGAGAGTATGACACTGAGTTTAGTAAAAGGAAAGTTATCAGATGAAATGTTTTAGGATACCAGATCTTTAGAAAAGCCCTCTGATCTCTGAACAAGACAAACTGACTTGCTTGTTGCCTACTGTTCCTCAAACAAAAATAAAACAAACAAAAAAATCCTCTGACTGCTATAAAATTAAAGAACAGGGCTCTTCATTTTGTACTTAATGCTTGCCTCTAGTTTTCTAACCATGGCTATAACTGACAGAGGGGTTTTTTTTCTGTATAAGAATTACAGTAGATGGAAATAATATGACTATAAATGAGTTTGCAAAGTGAGAGAGGGGGAAAAGAATTGGATGTGAGCTGCAACGAATCATGACGGACCCATTTTCATGTTTCTACTCTTTTACTACTCTTGTTAGTATACTTTTTGACAATGTCTGTAGTCCTGAGAATGACTTGTGGCTTGCTGTGTCCTGAATACTTTTTCCCCCTATTTCTTCCAGTGTTGCCTGTGTCTAGCTTTTCTAATTTAATTTTTCTCATGGGAAAATTTATAGTTTTATAGTTTCATCCTTTTAGCAAACTGTGGCATGTTTTATGGCTTGACTTCATGCAGAAAATGGGAACCTCCATAGGTGGGAATATACTATGAGTTGTCCTGCACAAATAAGGTCCAAAAGAGCATCCCCAGCATCTCTGTCTAGGCGCAGCTTGGTCTGGCTCCATTTTGGGGCAAAATAGGCCAACAGCAAACACAGCCCTTTTCTTGGCCAACACTTCTTCATCAAAGGTTTCCCCAGAAAATGCAAAACTTTGAAGAGAGGAAACTTTTTATAACCCTTTGTAACAGTAAACTGGTGACTTTTCTATCATTGGTGACACTTTGTGTTCTTGGCCAATTTCAGCTCCACTCATGTCAACAGGAGTTTTAGTGGAAGCTTTTGCCCTGCTTCAGGAGGCTCTTGGAAGTACTGACTCATTAGTCTTCCATGCATTATGAACATTATCCTTTCTCATAATCTTATCCACCTCTGCAGTTTGGGGGTTTTGTTGGAGTGGGTTTGGCTAGTTGGTTGGTGGGTTGTTTTTTGGGGTTTTTTTTGTGTAATTTGGCTTCCAGTCTAGTAAGTGGTATAGTTGCACTGGACTAATTGTATTCAGACAGATAGTTAAACAGAAAAGGGCTTGATTCAGATTCTTCACGACTGCGTTGTGCCTCGATCTCCAGAAATGGAGAATGCTTTTTAAACACCAGGTGCTGATGAGAGGCAATAACTCTGCAAAACCCTTAATTGAGTCTGATTTCATGGCATTGCTTTGCTCTGCTGAGAGAACCTGTAAGTATTCCACATGAGCTGCTGTGTTTTCAGATTAATGAAGGGACATTAGCAAAATGCAAATGTATGCTTCTTCCAAATCAATGGTCATATTTCTCAATTCAAGGCATTGAAACTGTACAGACTGTCTAAAACAATAAAGGTTTTTACCATACATATAGTGCATAAGAATGTGTTCACATAATGCACTATAAAGTGTTTATCATTAAATCCCTGTAAGGTGTAGCTACATCTTGCTGCCTATCCAAACTATTTCTGTAAAGGCTATTTAAATCTGGTTCAGAGATAAACTGTGTATTTGTCAGAGAAGCCTCTTACTATAAACAAGAAGAAATCTATTTTTTGTGTAACATATTAGGAAGATATTTTGTGTACAGCAAGTATAGTAAAGTCTCCAGTCTACAAAACAAAAAGCTGAATCAATGCACACTGAATAGAATAGAATCAGCCAGGTTGGAAGAGACCTCCAAGATCATCCAGTCCAACCTAGCACCCAGCCCTAGCCAAGGACAGTAAGTGCCCCATCCAGTCTTTTCTTGTACACCTCCAGGGATGGTGACTCCACCACCTCCCTGGGCAACCCATTCCAATGTCAATAACTCTCTCTGGCAAGAACTTCTCCTAATATCCAGCCTATACCTCCCCTGGCACAACTTGAGACTGTCCTCTCATTCTGTTGCTGGTTGCATGGGAGAAGAGGCCAACCCTCACCTGGCTACAACCTCCCTTTATATACTTTAGTTGTAGACAGCAATGAGGTCTGCCCTGAGCCTCCTCTTCTGCAGGCTGCACACCCCCAGCTCCCTCAGCCTCTCCTCACAGGGCTGTGCTTCAGGCCCCTCACCATCTTTGCTGCCCTTCTCTGGACATGTTCCAGACATGTTCAACATCTCTCTTGAATTTAAGGTACCAGAACTGGACACAGTACTCAAGATGTGGTCTGACCAGTGCCAAGTCCAGGGGAAGGATAGCCTCTCTTGTCCTGCTGGCTACACTATTCCTGATACTGCTGCATCCTTTTAGCAAAGAACTGTTGTCATCAGTTGTTAACCTTCTATACCATTAAGAACTGAGCTTGATTCTTGCTGTAGCTGCTCTGTTTTTCACAGACAGGCATATTGGAAAGAAGCAGATCTGCAAATGGGTGATGCTCTTTCCGTTATAGTGCACTTGGCTGGTTTCAGTCTTATTTGTTGTATGGTCCCAAGCAACTGTGGAGCACCTGACATGCCTGTCATTGGACAGTCTAGATGTGAAGTCCAAATTTTATAAAAATGTATACTTTTTGTGATTTTAATATGCTTAGTTTCACTGATTTTCATCAGATGATGGGTTCATGAGAAGCCTTAGGTCACACTTCATCTTATTACAGCTCTGCTTTCCCATCTGATAAATGAGAACAGCTAGTCTTCTTTAGCAATGCTAGTGAGCATGTTCTGTCTTCTTGCTTCAGTTACTTCAGCAAAACAAAAAAGCATTGGACAACGTTGTTTGTGTTCTCCTTTGTTCTGCAAGGCTGCCAATAGTTATGGCAATTGACCAACAGGAGATCATGTCTGTGACTCTTCTGTTTTTGTGAAACTCTTGGCCCACATGCCTCGAAAGAGGTTGCTTATGCAACCTGCCTCCCCAGGTCCTCAAGAAAATGAAAACTTGTTTCTTTGCATCTTAGGAAAAATAGGGAAAACTTGGTGTTTTACTTGTTTATTGAATCTCCCTGCAAACAGATTAACAGCCGAAGCCAAATTCATCACCTCAGACCGCATTAAAAGTGCTATACCATCACACCATTTAATGATGTCTTTTATGGTCACAATAAGATATTTATAATGAGAGACTTAAACTTTCATGTTTCTTAATTAAAGAGATTTTCTAAACTAGTTGTAACCTGCATTTGGCCTTATGATGCCTCCCAGAATAACAATGATCTACCAGTTAATATGTAAGGGCTCACAACTGATTGTTGCTCCTCTTCTTCCGCATATTAAGTAGTGTTCATTAATTAATATTCAGCTTGCTTGCTTCTTGCACACAGGACATCATCTTTGCACTGGGTTCCCAGTAGACAAAAGAATAATTGTAGTTTAAATGAAAAGCTTTAGAGATTCCTTTGAGCGGGGTGTTAAGATTACAAACATGAAAAAAGAGTTCAGGGACTAAAGAAATGTAGTATTTATTATTATTATTGCAACAAAAAAATGTCACTCTAACTGGTTCAGTTTGGAAAGTCGAACTATCTATTATCTGTGTGAATGCCTTAAATGTATTCTCTAGGGATTTATCTGCATAGAAACTGCACCAAGATAACCAAACTGGTTGAAATCTACACTCCCCTTCAGAATAACACTGCATTTTTAAAATTGCATTTTGAAATAGATCTCTTATTTTATTATGTCATGCAGTTGAGGTGCACTTTATAGGTAGGATTCAATTTATCTGCTTTCCAGTTTGCACAGATGAGATCAAAGTTTTTGCTCCAAGTCTATTTCTTAATGAGCTGAAGAATAAAATGCTTTGCTCAGTCGCTTTTTGTGGCTTTCAACTGACCACTTGACCAAGACAAACAACCAGATGGCAAAAGCTTGGTAGCTGCAGAGATTCTGAAAAACAAAACCACAGCAGTTCGTGCCATCCTACCCCTTCCAGAAGCCGATTACAAGCCTGTCTTATTTCAGAGGCATTGATTCCACCAAATTTTTGATTTAATTAATGTGATTAATTTCTATGGCACTAGGACTATTAATATATTTCAATACTGAAAGCAAAAGTTGTAAATAAGTAAGTTTTCATACGTGTGTCTGTAAAACCAACGCTTAAAACACACACATGCTTATCCCATACTCAAACATCTGCTGGAGAACATGCAACCACATCCCTAAACTATAGTCTGACCCTATTTGCCCTTTTTTTCTAAGAGTAAATAAAAATACATATATTAAATAATTTTCTATAAGCAGCAACTTGAAGTTTAAGGGTCATTCACAAAGCAGATCTGGTTTGCAACTGCATTCCAGCTTCTTTGTTTTTAAGGTTGCTCACTGTCATGGGGCCAGGAATTTTGTTGTTGTTGTTACTGTTGTTTCTTTGCTTGTCTTCATCTTTTTCCCTTTTTTCCCTCCCCCCTCCCCTTTTTTTTTCTTAACAATAAGTCTCCCTTTGGGACATGTCACTTGAAGCTTGTGTTTGTCATGCTCCTGGTGCAGGGAAAAAACACACACTAAATTCAATCTTTAAATTAAGCTGTAACCAAGCTTGTATATTCATTAGAGGAGAAAAATTCTCTTCTGAGAAGTTCAAATTGTTTATTGATTTTCATTTCTGTGTTCAAGTGAAGCTTGAGTAAGTCTGTCTCACTGCAGTCCCTCTGGGGCAACACTGCCAACAAGTGCATCACATTTCAACCCAAGTGAGCAGTTAGCAACAAAAATCTGAGAATTCCTTTAAAACAATATTAATATATAGTTAGTGAGATTTTCAGTTCAATATAGCTGATTTTTTTGCAAAGGGAATAACAGCCTGGAATTGCAGGCTGTAAATGACAATCCTCTTGAAGAACCTTAAAGTAAAATCAGGTGAGTGGAAAGTGCAATTAATGCCAATCTGTTTGAGGAGTGAGAGGATGGGGGAAGTAGGAAGGAGGAGCTGTTACATTTTTCTTACTTTTTTAAAAAAAAAGTCATTATGACTCGATTCTGTCCAGCTGTAATCACCTTGTGAGTCCTCAGCAAGGAGAAACATACACCCAATAGTAACCACCAACACTTAAGGTTTCTCTTTTTCATCTCTTCTGAAGAATGCAGTTCCAACTAACAGACAGCAACTTAGGGAAGCATGCAACTAGTACAGCTTAGAGACACCTACAGACTCTTTTGGAAGTGAACTGTGTCTTAACTTTCACGATGCTGGTCTCTTCTAGACCGTTTACATGTCACAATGTCTCACAAGCAGTACGCTGAGCTATTCATCTTCAGCTGCCCAAGGTTAATTTTGATTAAAGAATCTTATTAAATTTTTAATTTATTAAACATGTTGGATTTTCAGTGGGATGGAACTTTTTTTACCCCTTTCCAAGTTCCCATGTAGGTAGGAAGATTTTTTTTCTTAATAGAACATGTTTGTACATTCCATCTAGCTCCAACTAGGTTATCTCTTCACCTACTGTCTTTGCTTCTTACTGAAACTCTGCTTCATCATTGTCTTTCCATTGTTCACATGGATGAAAATGAGGAAGAAACATGTGGATACCCCTGCTCTTATGCTGGTGCTACAGCTAGCTGTGGTAGAGTTTCTCTCCATTTAATCTTTGGAGCTGTTTTATTATTTAATATCTACACAGATGTGTGTGTAGAAATGCTTCTTGGAACAGGCTGGTGAAAACGTCTCCTACATCTTATTGGAATATTTGTTATAATTGAGCACATACATGAGAGATTAGTTGGGCTGATGATTTGACGGTTGTGGCTTTCAACCAGTTTAATCAAGAGACCTCACCTGGGTCTTGAACATTCCAGAAAGTACTCCATATGTAAACTGTGGGCTGTTCTGAAATAGCAAAACTACAGCCAAAGTAGCTGAAGGGGAAAGAGGGATGTTGGATCCTTTGTCAGCTGTCTGGGGACATTAAAACTTTTCCAAGCGAAATGTTAGCTACAATGTTTATAGATCACTATACACACTTCTGGTAGTGGTAGCGTTTCACTTTTCAGTTCAAAACAGCATTTTGCTGGAAAATTTCCAGAACAGTGCTACTTAATGTCACAATGACAGGCTGGTAAAATGAATCTTCAAATCCCATTCTGTCTTTCCTTCAAAAGACAGAAGTGAAATAAGACTTTGTGCATCTTGCCTATCTAGCAGGGAAAACACAGTGTCACTGAGAAGCTGATGATTGCCAAGCCTCACTGATTTCATTTTATTGGTCTCTGTATTTTTCTGCTCCTGGTGTTTCTTATTCTAGATTGTTCAAGTCTGTTGTTGGATTTCTTTGTTAATCTTCTGTAAAGACTCTAATAACGCTACTGCAATTATCACATGGGTTTTAAAAGTATTACAAACTAATAGTTCACCAAGCCTGAGATCTCCTAGAGATACAGAATTTGCTAAATATTTTTAAATAATTATGACCTGGAAAGAATGATCTGGATTGTAATTTTCCCCTCCTTGTCTTCCTTGATTTTTCTTGTGAAACAAAATGTTCAGTGGCATTTTGGACTCTTCTGGTTTACTGCATACCAGAATTAGTCTGCCAAGTTGGCATATAGCTGAAGGAAAATGTTAAATTTCTTGAAATGGAAGAGTGGTTGGAATGGTGGATGGCCTTTTTAAAGCAGCTAATCCAATGTAGGAGGTAGTATATCCTTCCACTTTTGGAAGAACTGACTCAACCACAGTAGGTTGACCAAAGTATCAAATTGTTTTTCTTTAATTAACAAAACTGTTTAGAGAAGAATTTGCTGCCTTTTTTTTTTTTTTTTTCCCCTGAGTCCTCTAGAGGACTATCTCCATCCGCTCTGAGCAATGGCATAGGTCCCATCAGCCCATCGCACTCTGAGGTGGAGGTTGGTGATAGCACTGTCTTTCTTGCAGATCTCTGCCTCTCATATTTCCCTTAATAGCCGTTTGCTGCCATTAACTGGACATTTCAGAACACCTCCAAAGTCCTACAGCATCTGGTCCATGGGCCGGATGCCATAAATGCTAATTTGTGCTGGAGAGAGCCCCAAATCCAATTATTACTGCTTAAGGACAGGCTTTTTTTTTTTT
>VWZI01023910.1:53075-69656 GCA_013396835.1 Psilopogon haemacephalus | reverse complement strand
TTTTTCTGGTTAGAGGTGTCTTACTTCAGGGATAATCCTCTTTTAGGCTGTAAACAACAGAGTGGAAACTGACTCCTTATCTTATTTGTACAATATCCAGCGCTACTGTAACAAAAATATTTCGTAATGGTAGCATGCATTCTCAGGAACACTCATAGAATGCAGAACTTTTCAGCAAAGAGAAAATCCTAAATGTGAAACTTTGCAATCAACTTTGACTCATGCAAGCAAAAACCCCTTCATGAAAAGGGGATATTGATTATGTTCTCATTTACAGAAAATGTATGAAACATTTCATAACTGGTAGCTATCATGGTTTTGCTGCAGCCTTTCATTTCACAGTGTGTGAATTCCTAGTTTAAAAGTACAGAAAATAAAATATTTTCTTTTTTTTTTTTTTCTTTTCATTAGAATTAGCTAAATGAAACTGTATCACACAAAATTTAACTTTATCCTCATAAATCTGGAGGGAGGTTTGTGTTAAAAATTTTATACTTCATAGAAAAAATACTTCTCCCCAAGCCACAAGGCTAAAGGACTGTAGCAAAATGAAGCATACAATACATTGATTTTTTTTTTTTTTAAGATTAAATCTTTTGATTATTTTCTTTCTTTTTAGGGTAATGCCTTGTGAATCTTAGTTAAAAGGCAGAACAGCAAACCAAGTCCTGGGTTGTCTTTAATGCAGCTTTCTGAAGATGGCTTCATAAAACCAGAAAGCCATTTTAAAGTTATTTGCAAGAAGACTGTATACCTCTACAGAGAAACCTTCGTTTGGGTCATTTGGATTTCTCTCTTTTCCCTGGAAGCAGCCAGTCAAAACTGTCTGTATGCAACTGAAAGATAAAAATTTCAATTAGGTTGAGTGCTGTCATAAGCAGACTACATGAGAAGGCTTGAGATAATATGCATTACATATTGATGCCTATCAGCCCTGAGAACATAGCCATGTTTTATTCCATGCCCCTTTTGTAGGTTTGGCAGCAGTGGCACCCAATAAAGGCCTAATCATATTAATTTATGCTCCTATCAATTATGCATTCAGATTCCCCCGATAGCTTGTCAGTTTTTATTCACTATTTTCTGAAAAATACGCCTATTACAGTTACTGAGCAAATAGGAGGACTGTCAGAAACTGAGATTTAAAGAATATTACTTAAAAGGGGTGGGTTTCTTTAATTTATAAATCTTGTATTATATGTCATGCATTTGTTAGTTTTAGAAGAGGTGACAGTGCAGGGACAGATGTCATGTTAAGGACTTTTTGAACACAAGAGGAGAAGTCTCCTTAAGAAAGCTCTGTGATTTAGTCAACTTTTCTTGAAAGTAAAGCACTCTGTGGTCTGTAGATGTAGTAAAAATGCGTCAGCTTTATTAGTTTAAGATGAATCTGGGCTTGTTTCTCTCAAATTATCTGTATCAATTAAGTACTTAAAAGTATTTTCAGTTCAGAAAAAGATATTAAATGAATAGAATAAGCCAGGTTGGAAGAGACCTCCGAGATCATCCAGTCCAACCTGGCACCCAGCCTTAGCCAATGGCACTAAGTGCCCCATCCAGGCTTTTTTTTAACACCTCCAGAGATGGCAACTCCACCACCTCCCTGGGCAGCCCATTCCAATGCCAATCACTCTCTCTGGCAAGAATTTCCTCCTAATATCCAGCCTATACCTCCCCCAGCACAACTTGAGACTGTGTCCCCTCCTTCTATTGCTGGTTGCCTGGGAGAAGAGACCAACCCCATCTGGCTAAAACCTCCCTTTAGGTAGTTGTAGACAGCAATGAGGTCTGCCCTGAGCCTCCTCTTCTGCAGGCTGCACACTCCCAGCTCCCTCTGCCTTTCCTCACAGTGCTGTGCTCCAGGCCCCTCACCAGCTTTGTTGCCCTTCTCTGGACACATTCCTGTACCACAATATCTCTCTTGCATTCAGGGGACCAGAACTGGACACAGTACTCAAGGTGTGGCCTGACCAGTGCCAAGTACAGGGGAAGGATAACAATCTCTTTTCTCATACAGGAGACAGTTTTATACCCAGCAATATGTTGGTGTCTCTGGATTCAGTGCCCATCTTAGAGACATCATAAGCAGTAAATAAGACAGATAAATGGATGAAGTACATCAGGTACATAAATTGTCCAACTACCAGCAACTGGAAAGTTACCTTGATGTTCTTGTGGGATCAATCCCGTATACCTTATTCATACGTACTATACTGCTTGAATGTGCTTGTGAGAGTGCTTTGTTTAGAAGTGGTCTTTAGAGGAAACTCCCAGATTTCACCACCTACCCACTCTTTGGTTCGCATTGCTGGGCAGTCTTGGAGATCTTAGAATTATTTTACTTGGAAAAGATCTTTAAGATCAAGTCCAACCATTATCTGACTCTACCGCATGTAGGTTGCAGTCAGGACTCTTTTCTGTGGGACTAACCTGAGCAGTACAAGCTATAGCAGAGGACATTTTCCAACCAGGAACGAGGACAGGTCAGAGTACCAGTTTCTTCCTGTCAAACCAGTAAAAAGGACTGAAGTTTAGCCCAGAAGTTGGAGGTCCTATCTGGATCACCATGCACTCAAAGCTTGGTCACTCAATTTGTTTTCTCAGGTTTACTACAACATCAAAGTAAATATATATATATTTTAAAAATTCATCTCGGTACTAATTATCCCAATCCTCATTTCTTGATAGTTAAAACCTGACTGCTGTTGTTTCACTGCTTAGTGCCTGACCACGTTTTCTACCCTGTGACTCACTCACTCCAAGAACTTCCACTTGTTCCTCATTCACTTCCAGCATGCGCCTCCTACTTCTAGACCAGTTAACCAGATTTCACATCCTCTTATACCACTCTCTATGTTGCCAGGCTTTCCCTCACCCTTCTTTTAAGAATCCTAAGTGTGGAAAAATACTTTAGAGAAGGAAGAAGAAAGAAAGAAAAATGAAAGAAAGCCTTAGAAGTGCTAATGTTGCTGCATTATCTTATCTGATTCTCTGTGTGTTGGATTTGCCTCTCTCTGGGTAGCTCAGAGCTTCATTCTTTCTAGTGTAAATAGGGTTTAAGGATTGATGGACCTTGGTAACGGGCCCAGAGTCTCCACCAGAAGTCTAAGGCCGTGCTGCAGATGAGTTCAGAGTAGTCAGCATAGGATGGGCTCTCTACCCAGCGACATTACTGGGGCTCTTCTGTTTCAGAAGGGTTCCCAACCTCTCTCTCACCATGCTATGACTTCTCCTTCCCTGCTGGAAAGGTCAGTAGAATAAACGGTGATCTTTTTTGCACGATCCAGTCCTCAGGAGCCCTCAGAGCATCTCATCCTGTTTTGGAGCAGGCTATCTCCCCTTCCTGGCAATAGAGGAAGGTTTAAATGCCAAAGATCTTTTTTGACACCCATGTTTTAACATTCTACAGCCAACAGAAACAAGCCTCACCTTGGCAAATTCATCCATATCTTCAATACAAGGGGGTAACTCAGGCCTACAGGTTTTGTTTTCTTCGCCCATTCCTGTGCACATCTTCCTTGTCAGCTCTGCCCAACCACTTAAATAATTAAAACTGAACCCTTACCTATTACACAAACTTGTTCTTCCTCCCCTACAAATTCCCTCACCCTTGCAAAGTACTTTGGCTTTACAGTGGGTTGTACCATCTTTTTCCTCTGGCTCTTTGAAGATTCTGCTCTTTGTTGAGCAAAGTTCCTCAGTTCCAGGAACATGTACCAGATTACCTAAATCATCCTGGTGTTTATTTTAGTCTGATGGTGTTAATGAGGCTGTGTTACAGCATTAAAAATCTTTGTAGTATCTTAAACGTGTAGTATCTTAAAATATCCCCTTCAGGTATGTAAGTATTATCCAAATCATATAAATGGAGAAGTAAAAACAAATGTTTTAGGGATTTGCCTAAGGCCATGCAACATGTCAATGTCAGAGCCAAGAGTGAAATGCACCTATTTGTGGTGAGTCAGCCCACGCTGGCATAATTTGGTGTGTTCCTGCTATGGAAATCAGCCTATTCATTGTGCGTACTACTCATTTCAATCATTTCATAAACTGGCTTTAGCAGCTGCCTTCCCTTTAATAACAACTTTCCCAGAAATGCTTTTGCTTACCTAACTCCATATGCTTCCTACACATCTACATAAGGAGTAGCACATGGAATCTACAGCTTGCACAGTTGCTGCCTTATTTTGTGTTTTGGGGTTTGTTTTCTCAAAAGGCCAGAAGTTAAGAAGGAGAAGCAACTCTGTGCCTAAAGTGCTGGAAAATTTTCCTGTGCCTCCCCTTGAAATTAAAAGGTATCCGGGCAGCCATTTACCTTTTCTTTACCATGTGGGGCTGAATAATAGATTGCACTCTTTGATTTTCCTTTCTCTGCCTTTTAAGGATTCAGTAAGAATCTTGGGGAAGAAGGTGTCCACATGAAAGTGAAAGAAACATCCTGGTCGTAAATACGCTTGAGAACATTTATGCTGGGAATAGGTAATCCAAAAAGTGATGAAATAGTAAAGTGACAAGACCTGGCCTGAACATATAAAACTTTGATGGTGTTTGGCAGAGAAAATTAGACCAATTAAAGGATGCCTCTGGGAAGCTTTACCTTACATGACCAGAACTTCCACACAATATCTTGGTGCACTTGGCACTTTTACAGGGATAATACTCATGTGAATATGAATGGGTTTGCCAGTATGTTAGTCATCAGCAGGATTTTAGTCTGCACTTGGTTTGGATGTGTTTCTGTATCACCTTTTGTTTCCAGAGAAGACCTTATAGTGTGCAGCTCATCCCGACCCTCTGCTATTGCCTCACTTTGTCTTTTGCAGTATTTTTCCATCCTAGTGGAGTGAAGGATCCTCTCTACACTTCTTTTCTCAAATTCCCCATTTAAAACTGAAGTGATTTGATGGGGTTTTAATAACACTCTACACCAGCAACTGTCTCTTCATCATTACACTACCTTTGTTCTTACCTTAGTATATACAGCTCTTAAGCATTTTCTTTGACCAGCGACCTGGATTGTAATGAGATTTTTTTTTTTCCCCTGTTCCTAAAAAACAGCATAGTATAAATCCAACCAGTAGCGGAATGGAATGGTATAGCATAGAATAAGCTGGGTAAAAGTCACTAAGAAAAAGTTAGAAAAATAGTCAAATAATAATTTAATTAGTCTGTTTGGAAAACAAAGATTACATGGGAGACAAGGACAAAATACAGCTCTTGGACAGGGAAGAAGAAAAGGAGACAACTCTTTAGAGAACCCCCTCTTTACTCTGAGCAGCTCTTTGTAAAGGGGAGTGGAGTTTACTTGAGAGTCATTTGAGGAACCTTACAAGAAAGCAAAGCAATAGCACCTCAGCATATGATTTTTAGAGCATCAAGTTAGGGTTTATGCATGGTCATCTAAATGGTTTGGGCACAAGGCACTGGTAAAGTCAGAGATACTACAGCAGCTGACCATTTTGAAGCATTTTAAGCTCCTATATAAAGGAAAAAAAGCATTTGGAAGAGTTTAGAGACTACAAACTTGACTGTGGAAACATATTTCACCTTTGTTTCTTGCTGAAGTGTAACTCTGCTCATGCTGACACATGGCTGTTTTTCCACATTACTTTTGCTTTTAGATGATCATATAAGTGTCTGACAGTTGGTTATCAACATATTTTCATTTGAATGCTTCTCTATTGCAAAACAGTGTCTTGTAAAAATGCACATGCTGATGGAAAGATCTGTTTCTACTCTGTTTTCCATACCTTTGAAAAAGAAATGCAGTAAGAAATAAAGCGGAGGTAGAGGAGTGGTGTTTGTGGAGAATGGGATTTCCTCTGCACAGATTTTGCCTGACAGGAAAGAATACAGACATGTTCCATTACTATCTTGTTAATTTTATACAGTTGTTTTGGAGGCCATCATTCCACACTTGAATTACTCGAGAGGAATGCTCTTGATAACAATGCACAGAGAAAGGTTAAAAGGATTCACAGAACCACAGAATGTTAGGGGTCAGAAGGGACCACCAGAGATCATTAAGTCCAACTCTCTTGCCAAAGCAGGATAACCTAGGGCAGGCCACATAGAAACGCATTCAGGTGAGTTTTGAAAGTCTCCAGAGGAGACTCCACAACCTCTCTGGGCAGTCTGTTCCAGTCTCTGCCACCTTCACTGTAAAGAAGCATCTCTTCCTCTTGAAACCTATTAGTAGTATCTGGAAAGTCTAAGTATTTTTCAAAATACAAGTAATTAAAGAATACTTGGTAAGAATCTGCAAGTGTCTGAAAAGCTGCATTCTCAGAAGATTAAAAGAATTGCACAGCCTGGTATCAAAGCAACAAAAATCTGTTAGAAGGGCTCATAGACATTTTGGTTTCCTGAAGTTCAGCCCCAAATATGTTTGAACAGTGAGATTGTTTCAAATGAGAAGCTATATAGTTATCACACCTAAGAAAGGAAGTTGACTGGTAAAATGGAGTATATTAAAGTTGGTAAATGTACTACCCCTCGTCGTTACACACTGACCTTGTTTCTGTGTTCAGAAACCATAGAGAGAGTTGTCGAGTTGGTCAATAAACTAATCCAGCCATCAATAAAGCACACCTTCTTGTTTATTAATATGTGATTAAAAATGTATATGATAAAAAGATATTGACTGAGCAGAGTTTGGGTGACAAGAACAATTATAGCTTCGAGCCTAATCAGTGCATGAGCTGTTTATCCCAGTGAAAGTCAATAGCCTATTTCTGAACAATTACACTTTTTGTTTTAAATAACGCTTTTGGATTTTGCTAGTGCTCTCATTTTCTCTTCATAATTTAGTCGTGTACACTGAAGCAGAAAGAAAGAGCCACCATTCACCCAATATAATTCCACTTTATGGTCTTTGTATGATGAAGTTGTAAATATGCAGCTAGTAGGATTCATTTTTAATGTGACTTGCTAGCCACAAGTAAGTGAAACTCGGAATAAGAATGTCTCTCTTTTCAATAGCATCACTAGTTGCACAGGTCTTAATCATATTTCTACAATGTCCTAATTTACTTATATACTTCTGTCATTCTTGTTTTAAGCTAAAGTCATAAATTTGCTGCATCTGAAGTGCTCTGTCTTGATTTCATTAAAGCATAAACCTAACAAGAAATCATAATCAAAAGCCATTTAATTCCTCCTTGAGTGATCCTTAGCTTTCACAAACTTTTCTCACAGCTTCATGCACCTCACTCTAAAGCAACAATTTTCCATGGAGCTTGGTGCCTGGTGAAAAGTCGTTAGCAACACAGAGCAGTTTTAACTGGGTGCATCTTTAAACACCAAAATATTCCAGTGTAGTGGGCATTCAGTAGCACCTGGCAGCCAGTGAATGACCAGGCATTCCTGAGTGAGAATGCAGGGTCACTGGCTTGTCCTCTCAATGTTAAAAATTAACTGCAGGCCCAAAGTAAGCAGCATTTAACATCTGGGCTATCCACAAGCAGAACTTTCAGGGTTTTTAGCGCTAGTTTGTCATGTCAACATTCAAGATCGAGTTAAATCAATGGTACTTCTCCAAGTGTTTGCAAACAGGAAATCTTTAAGTGCCAGTTCAGAAGGCTCCTTATCTATTCCATAACTATCATGTTCTACATTCTGTGAAGTGAGTAGCATTTCCACGGATATTTTTCCTACCTGCTAATCTTGCCATCATCTTAATTCATTTGCAGAATAAGATGATAAAGTCTTCCGAAGCAAAATATTTTGCATTAAGGCTAACACAATTTCATAGTTTGTTTTTTGGGTTTTTTTTAATACATTTGGTTTTGATGAATGTGAAATGCACCTTGTTGTTGATTGCTGCTGTAGAAAGCTGTTGTTTACTAAGAAAGAACAAATGAACTGAAAGAGAAACCCGCCATTGTGCTCACCAGCCTTGAGAGTTTTGGCTTCTTTGAAATTGATGTTGACACTATAAACACTCTTTCCTTAGTAGCTTCATATTAATACATAATTTCTCATCCAGCAGTAAGGAAAAGTCGATCAGCTCTTCCTCTGAATGAAGCAGGAGTCACCATTTGACTCTTAGAAACCAGTAGACAATTTCCACTTGATTGCAGTGTAGTTTCAACATTTTTCCTGTGCAAGACAGTGTAGAATCACAGAATATGAGATGGAAGGGACACTTAAAAGTCCTCTAGTCCAACCCTGCTGAAATAAGCAGAGACCTCTCTAAGTAGCTCAGGTAGCTCAGAGTTCCATCCAACCTGGCCTGAAATGTTTCCAGGGATGAGATTTCTAACACTTCTCTAAACAGTCTGTACCAGTGTTTAATCATCCTCATTGTAAAAAATCTCTTCCTTTTAGCCCGTCTAAATCTACTCTCTTTTAGTTTAGAACCATTACCCTTTGTCCTGTTGCTGCAGTCCCTGGTAAAAGGTCTGTCCTCATATTTTATATAGGCCTCTTTTAAATATTGAAAAGTCACAATAAGGTCTCCCCAAAGCCTTTCTCTTTTCCAGGTTCAACAACCCCAACGCTCAGCCTAGTCAGCTGCCTGGCCTGATATCTCCTGATCAACAAGAAAAGTTTTTCTTCTGGGCAGGGAAAAACATTCTGTTGTCTTGTGAAAGAACACTCACAGGGACGGCTTGGGGGGTTTGGATGGTTAGTTGGTTTTGGTTTGATCTTCTATGGATGGTGATATCTGAGGCACAGCAAATGTTTGTCCAGAAATGGAGCGGTTGCTTTTATAAAATTTCCTATTCAAGTAGATGGTACAGCCAATGCCTCAGAAGTGTGTGTGTGTGTGTGAGTGCAGCAACTGTGATTAAAGTGATTGCCCCAAAAGATAAGTCAGGTCATCTAACATAAGAGTTTTGCCCCAGGTTGCTCTGAGGAGATGACAACTCCGTAACTACAGAGCAGAGATAAGAGAAGTCAGCTCTAGCAACCTGACCACCAGCAAAGCTTACAGGTTGCAACATCTCTGCAGGAGGAGCCAAGTATAGTAGGAAAGGTCTGAATCTCTTTTTATCTATGGCACTGATATGTCTGAGCAACTCGCAAGAGATTCAAATCTGAAGAAGGAGTTGGGTTTGGTATCCAGACGGTTCGAGATGAATGAGACTTTCTAAAACAAGGGTGGGGAAGGTATAAATATGCAGGCAAGAAAAATTATTCTGGAAGAGAGGACCCATTGCGCTTTCACATTAATAGGTGTAGCTCTCCCACCACAAAAGCATGCTTGACAAACAGTAAAGAAAAATAAAAGAGACTTCAGGAGGAAAATATATTTGGTAAAAAAATATATATCTATTTTTCTGAGTTTAGACTTACCCATCTGCTTATCTTCAAACAGATTTTGAATACAGCATGGCTGATAATACACTTTGTTCCAGTCCAGTACTTGATTCAGCCACATAGCTAAAAATATTAGTAAAGAATGTCAGTACATCTACGACTCTAATTAAATAAGTATACTGTAAATCCTTATTTTTCCACTCAATGAAACTAGTTGAATTCATATTAGAAGTTTTTGTTTGGTTTGTTGTTTGGGGGTTTTTTTTGGATGGTTGTTTTTTTGTTTGTTTGTTTTAATGTTCTTTCTAACGTTTTAAAATTCAAACTCTAACACTAACTCTACAAATTTAGGAAAAGATCACCTGCATTTTTGTGATGGTTTGGGAGTTCAGCATCAGCCCCCTCCATGCTGTTCTACACCCTTTACCTTCTACATCATTGTTGCTCATTTTCTGCATGGAGAATATGGAGGCTGACAGAGTTTTACACACACTATTTTCCTCACCCATATATTCTATACGGGACAGAACATTTGTAAGTCTATTGTAATGTAACCATGCAACATCTTTTGCAGTAGTTTTTGCTCTACAGTGAGAGTTCAGATACACAGAATTTTCACTTTAATTATTGCCAAAACATTTTATCGTGCATACTGAGTCTGAAAACTATTTTGGTTTTTGAAGAGAGCTGAACTAATCTGAGTCACAAGTTACAGCTGCCAGATCTCAAGCACTTACCACTTCTCTGCCAAGTGTCACAACTAAGCCTGTCTAAGCTCCTCATTCACAAAAATGTGGAATAACCCCAACAGGAAAAAAAATATGGGGAACAAAAAATAACCCATGGAAGTACTTTAAACACTGTGGGTCTTCTTGACACTTCAAACTTGATGAGAGACAGATGTTCATCTGCCTTTAAGGAGGCTAACCTGCCTGTGCAAAGTTAGACTGGATGTCTTACTAACTTCTGGTTATGCCCTGAAAGCCTTCCCCAGGATGTATTGAGTCTGCACAGTACATCCAGAATATTTTCATCATCATAAATTTAATTCCCTAGTCAACTCTGCCTTTCACCTTCTATCTGGTAGTGACATAGGTCAGTGAGTGGGAAGGTTTTGAAGAATAAGAGTGAAAAAGATGCACCAGCCACTGCTAATAGGAAGAGGCATCCTCATACCCAGAAAATTAGAATAAACTGTTTTTTAAAAAGAGGTTAGAAGTGTGCAAGTCAGTTATATCATTGGTTCTCTTATGAACACATACCTATGACATATTACAGTGGCACTGCAATGAGCATTAACCTTATATGTAAATGACTTATTGCAACCCCTATCATTGTTTTTGAGCCTTCCAAAGTAAACAGAGATACAGTAGGATTACTGTACACCAAAGTAGATACATACTTTTTGTAGTGATCTGTTCATTCATGATTGAGATATAGTCACCTCAGAGGTGAGATGATACAGGATTATCATCACAAGCAATAGTAAAGCTTTATTGACATAAATACTAAATCTTTGAATTGGTCAGATACACTGAGAAAAACTCTTTTTTTTTTTTTTTTTTTTTTTTCCCCTGTTCTAGTCTTACTAGCCATATTGAGAGGAATCTAGCTCTGCAAAAAGGCTGGTAATGTAGGCTATAAAAATACAACATTGAATATTCTCTTTCTGTTAACATGACTTTTGTACTACATCTTGAAGTTGCTTGGTTTTGGTTTTATTAATCTTGCTCAGCAGAGATGTGGATGTCGCACCTAAAAATTCTGTCTCTGTTACAAAAACATTTGCTGCTATCTGGGTCAAAAATGTTCCTAACCAGCCAGATGGCCACCCCTGCATTGCATAACTGAGATTATATTAGTTGTTCTGTCTTGTATGTTGGTATAAAAATTACAGACTTGGAAGCACACATACTTTGATACTAAATCCAAGCACTGCATCTAATACTGGTGGGGAAAGGCTCTGTTCTGTAGCAGGTCGGCTTTGTTATCCCTGGGTTTGAAATAAGCTGCCTCTTTCATGCACTGAGTACTTCACATATCTGAGGTCTCCAGAAACCAGTTCACTCTATAACATTTCTATCAAGCCTGTGGTTTGTTAGAGAAGTAGAGAGTTAGGCTGTGATGGAATAAATGATGCTGAAGAGGTCTGTGAGGGAATGGCACTTTTTTTTGTTACGAGTTGCTACTCAAAATAATGGTGACTGCTGATTGTATCAGAACTCCTGAAGCTATCTTTACACTTTGCTCTTGTAGAGTCTCTGCAGTACTAAAAATCAAGTCAGTTTCTTCCTTTTCATATCTGCATTTATTTATCATATTTGTTCAAGTTATTAAAGATAGATGTTTGCAATGCACCACAGTTATTTCTAGGCTTAAGAACTCATGCTGAACTGCAGGTTTATGCTGAATAGTGATCTGCTGTGAAGTAGAGGAGGAGTAGCAAATTATTGTTTCACTTACTAGCTTGGATCACTAGGTGAATTTTAATCCATGGCTAAGCAGACAGTTAATTTGGCTGTTTTAGTGACTGCTTGACTCTAGGCCAAGGATCCTTCAAGTGAGGTCAGGATCACAGGCCTGGTGATGGCACTTCCTTGTTCAAATGAGCGTGTGATTCTGGAGCTCTTCTGTGTTCCAGTACAGAAAAGAGAATTTAAAATATTCAAGAGCAGCTTTTTTTCCTGCTATTTGTTCAAATCCAGACCCGTGTAGAGCAATCCAGGTTGTTAATATTAAATCTACCCACCTGAAACCATTTGGAGATGGTTTTAATCCAATTCCTACTGGATAGGTGCCAGTGGTACCAAATAAATAAGCAATTAAACATGTGCTAATTGAGGAAAAAAAACAGAGTGCTTGGAGACTCCAGTTCAGTCATGTTTTTGCTATTATACTTAATGTAGATAGGACAGAGGTGTTACCTGTGTTGTACTTGATCAGCAGATGAGCTGAAATACTGTCTAAAAGCTATCAATTTCCTGTTTCATAAGTACTCAAGACCCTAAAATTAGAAACCATTTGTGAGGTATCACTAATACCCTTAAATTTGCAATGGGACTGAATTAAATGTAGAATCAAGGAATGAAAGTTGATTAAGGAATGAAGAATCAAAGAACTAATGCAAAAAGCTGCGTTTTTAATTGATTTTTTTTTTAAATCTTGCACAGCTAGGTAGTATTTTACACAGACACACACACATTTGGGTTAAATAACTATTAAAAACTCTTTAAACATTTAAATCCAGTAGGAAGTGAGAGAATGAAAGCTGATCACATTGCTCACTACCAATCCCTTGTGCAGATGCTTCATCATATAGCCTTTAATTACACCACCACGTACTTAGAGATCATCAGGAATTTTCCAGGAAAAAACTGTTTTCCTCAAAATTCAGACTATGCAATAGAAAAATGTTAGTTCTGAGGCAACTGGAAGTACTTTAACAGAAAGGGGGGGAAAGGGGAGGGGAAGCAGTAGTAATCAAAAAGTTAAGTGGCTGTGGTGTACACCTGAAGTCAAAGTGTTCCAGATAATGAATGCTTTCACTGGTACAGACATGTACTTTAGTCTCTTGTTCCCCACATTCTCTGATACCCTGGGCTTGTTCCCCTTCTTTTGATTCCCTCCTCTCTTTTCATGAGTAACTTTGCAAAGCTTGTGTTTGATCCACACTTATTCAATGGCATGTGAGTGCAATTTGACAAGGTAGTGGGCCTTTTCTGCTTGATATTCTTCATGAGCATCTCTGGTATTCGGGCAAAGCTTTATTTCAGCCGTTAGTTCCCACTGCTAAGCTTACCTATATGGGATTCCATAAGTTTTATTTGGGGCATACAACTTAAATCATAGTGTGAACCTGATCCTCTTGGCTTTCTCCTGTCCCCACCATGCCACAGAATAATAGCTGGATGTTTAGCAAACAACCTGAAATTGAAGCAATGAGATCATCCTATCATTTTCAAGAATGTTTTATTCCAAACAAATGAGATTAAAGTGAAAACAAACAAACAAGCCTGCTAATTTTGAGTATCCAGTTAGAGATACTGACTACCTGGTGTTTTTTCAACCTGACATTCTGCACCTCTTTGCCAATACACAGTCCCACAGATTTTATCCAAGGTAGAGAGGGATTCACTTTAACCTACCAGACCCCCAGATTTCAAGACAGGCCCTTATAATGCAGAAATCTCTGTTAATCATTACTTCTTGAGGTAATTGTCCTCATGTTGTAGAAGTTCTGAGGTGAAAGGGGAAAAGAAGGAAATTCAGCAGGCAAAATTCAGCTATCATGTTGCCACAAAGCCCTGCTTTCTGTTCTTGCAACTCTCTACATCATATAAATTGTACCCAACTCTGTGACAAATTGGACAGGAGTCTTGTGAACAAAAGCTACAAAGTTCTGATCTGTCCCCAGATGGAGTGTGCCTTGCAGGGTTTTGTTTCTCCTTCAGGACATTTTCTGAAATAAACTCTGTGTGTTGTGCACTACAATGTACAGAGACTGAGAATAGATGCTCTGAAACCTTCAGGATAGTAATTTCTTTAACTTCCCAGTGTTTCTTGTCATGCTAGTGTTGGATATATAACACATTCGCTTAGCTCAGAGGTGGTACACATACACAAAGTTGTTTTTAAAATGTTCTTGATCAGCTCTGAAATACTTCTTTCAAAGGTAATTTAATTACTTTTTAGCATTAAAAAGCAGTCTCTATTCCAAATAAAATGCAATAATGATGTAGCTGAACTGCAGCAGTTTAAAAATACTTAAAGAAAATGTTCTGACTTTCAGAATTTCTACCATATTTCAAATTAAATTGAGCCCAGCTACTCTGGACATCCTGCAGTCACACATTCTTACTTTTGGCTGACAACGCTTTTGCTCTCCTTGCCCTCCTACCTCCCCTCCAGGCTCCTCAACCAAACAGTTTCTCTCCACTTTCTCTGTACAACCTCTGTATCTCCTCACCTAATCAGTTCCAGGCTCCTGCCTCCAAACACCAGTCCCAGCTCCTCTATCTGGACTGTTTGGCTGCTTCTATCGCCTGCTCTGTCACAGGCTGGATTTTTTTTCTCTCCCTGACGTATTCATGCATAGACCTTTCTTCTTGACACAACCTTCAAATCATTCAGAGCTTAGAAGAGATATGATTCCTACCTCTCAGATCCTAAGCCAAGGCCTGGGCCCATGGGGACAATTTGGAGGTGGGGATGAAAGAGGGAATCTAATGACACCGGTCTATCCTTAAGCTTCTCTTTTCAGAAAAGACCAATCTTCAGCAATTCCATTTCCCTGCTAGAAAAAAGAAAAAAAAAATCAATACTGAGAGTATGCTCATGACAAAATTTCTACTATTTACAGGTTAGCCACATTTGAATAAATTTTGACAGGGATGGAAAGGCACGCTTTTACATTTAAAAAAGGTCACATTTTGAGCCTGTGCTTCAAAGCCTGAGGGCAGCAGAGCATTTCAAAGGAGAAAAAGTTTCCATTTTTTGAGTATGAGCAAAACTGTTTATTTTTCCATAACCTTGTTCTTGGAAATGGACAAATTGTTTTGGCAGGTATTTTCAAAATAATCTGCTCAGTACAGACAGTCAGTATATCAGTTTTCAGACAATAGTGGTGATGTTTTTTTTCTAAAGCTACATGCAACAGAAAATATGGTCCCTGCTGAGGAATGTTTGCCAACTCCAATACAGGGAACAGCAGCACATCCACCTTGGAATATTGTCACAGATTATGTCCTCTAAGAATTCCCCATTTTTTTCAAACATCAGTTGCCTCATGAAAAGCCAGTGGGGCCAGTGGCTATTACATCCCCCGTTTAGAGGCAGGGAAACTGAAATAGGAGGAAAGGAGAAAGAAATCAGGAATAGGATTCCTAAATCCTGATCTGATTCTTAGTCCCCCACTTACGCACCCATTGCTATCACCTCTGAGGGGTGTTACCTGTGTGGTTGTCCTCTGGTCTGGAGTATTCCAAGTATTCTTTACACTGCACAGAAACATACATCAGAGAAACATCTCTTCACATAATTTCTGTGATTTAACCCTCTGTGATCAGGTTTTGGGGGCTATGAAAGGCACAGCATGAGCAGCAAATATCTGCAAATAGTAGTTTAACTCAGCAAAGAACAAGCAGCTTCCCACATTCAGCTTGTATTAGTATAACAACAAAGTTCAAATATTTATGAGGCACCTGAAGCAACCCAGAGACAAGGCCCCATGGAAAAGAGAGGTGTGAGGGGGAGATCTGTGGCAGGGCTGTGCTGAAATGAAGCAGTTTGCTGGTGTTTCCAGTTGGGTGACAGTCACTGCCTTCACTGTTGCTCCAAGCACCTTGGCTGGGGTCAACCCCAGCAAAGGCACAAGACTGAGATGTCAGATTCCTGAGCTAGACAAGCTGCACTGTTCTTGCCAGTGTCTGGTTCGCTTGGGAGAGTAAGAAACACAGTTAAGTGTTAACAGTAAGTGATGAGATAGCCCCATGCAGACTGAAAACCTCTCCTAGAAAACAGCCCAACAGCAATAACAAATTCCTTAGCTTAAACTGTGGCCCTCTTCAGTGAAACAAAGTAATATTTTTTTAATTGCCAAATCAAACTGCTGACTCCTTTTTTCTTATCAAAACACCACAGAACACAGCCTGAACTAAATCAAATGTGAGAGCAGCTGAAACTGGGCAGCTCTTGACCCTGCCTTGATATCAGGTGTGTGTCACGCTTCTCTGGCAGCTCAATGTATGATCTCAAGTAAGTCAGAGCCCCTAAAACCCTCAGTGTGGCTGTTATGGCAAGGCTGAAATTTTTCTTTGTAAAAGTGTCACCACTAGAAAAAGTTGGAGGTCTTCCCAATCAGCATACTCCCTTACTGACATCAGTTACTTTCTTCCTTCTCTGTCTCTTATATTTAAACTCACTCATTGAGTGAATATGGAACAATATTTGGAGGTATGGCCAAAGCCTGGTTGTTTGCATCTAAGCAACTGTCCGTCTCCTTTTGTTTGTGGAACTTCCTCTTTGGTGGGATTTGGAAGTGTTCATAGAAATGCATTCCTATAGAAACCTTTCAGGTTAAGAAAAAGGTGGAAGAAGGTCCAGGAGAGTGTGCACTGAGCACATCAAATGGAGAGCATCTCTCAGGCAGCTCTAAGGAGAGCATGCTCGTGTGTGATCAATATAATCTATTGCAAAAGAAAGCCTCTGTGTTTGGCGGGTGATGAGGGGGGAAGAAATTTAGAAAGAAGCTCTTTAATTATTACCTGTGAAGTAGTTTATACTTTAACTTGGCAGTAACATACTCCAGTCCCTGTGTTA
>VWZI01023910.1:29516-53041 GCA_013396835.1 Psilopogon haemacephalus | reverse complement strand
GGTGTTAATTTAAAAGGAAATAACAAAAACAAAACAAAAAAACATAAAGCATTAGTGAAGGAAAAGCCGAGTAAACAGGGGTTCATATTTCAAGCCGCTGAGCTCTCTTTGTGCTTTGTGGGTGAGGGGGAGATGCATAACATGGGTCTGGAGGTGCAGCACCCACGCATGGGGCTGTGTTCACCCCCCCTATGATATTTATTACACACGCCACGAAGAGCCCAAACCTTCCGCCTTTCCGTCGCGGCCTTTTACTCTCACAGGCTGCCGAGGGGCTCCGGCCCTCGTTCGCCCTCCCGGGGCCACTGTCGCCAGCGCAACCCCGCGCAAGATGCGGGGAGGGAAGAAGCCCCGGGGGGCGAGCGGGTGCGCCCCTTGCGCATCTTCTCGTCTCCTTCCGAGGGAGGTGAGCCCTGCGGCTTCCACGGTCACGCCGATCCAGCAATACATGTATGGGTATAGCGTCTATTTTATTTTTTTGAGGGAGTTTGCTTCTTCGGCAGGTCAATGTGTTAATTAAAAGTTGATCCACGTTGGTGGCTTGCAGTCCCAGATGCGCGATTGACACAAAGGGTTTATTGCGGGATTTTTTAAAGATACCTCGATGTAAAAATCTTAGTAGAAACATAATTTTCTCATTACTATTAACTAGCAGCCGCACAGAGAAAATCATTACAGATATAATTAAATATAGGTCTATTTTTTAACAGTGTCCTGCAAAATAGCTCAAAAATATGATGCAGTAATTTGATTTTTTTTTTCCTTTGGCACTACAGGTGCTAGCTACGTTTTCCCTTTCATTTCCCACACCATGTATATTAAACAGGGAGGGAACATTGCTCTATTGTCGGTGATGACCCCAGATTTCGCTGGAATATTTTTCTCCTCGGTGTAAAATTGTGAAGTGGGTCTCTCTGTAAAATTGACTATATTGGTTTTTATAATTACCTCTTGGTCTAAATTTCGTCGCATCCCATTCCTTAAAGGGAAAAGAAAGAAGGGGGGGAAAGTAAGAAAGAAACTAATTTAGCTGTCACCATATTAACACTGGCGTTTGTCTCAAGCCCAGGCATTCAGCAGCTTTACCAGGGTTGGGTCCTATATTTCTCTAGTCGCCCTGCCAAGGCATGAGTTCGCCTCTGTTCACCTACCCTGCCTGCCGGCCTGACACTGGTTCTTTGCAGGCCTTGGTGCGGCGGCTCGTTGCCTCCGCTCTCCCCGGCCGGCTGGTCCCTTCCCCGGAGCTCCGACCCTCTGTTTGCCATAATATATTCCACACACACACACACCCCGCCGCATTGCACTGGGGAGCTTATACTTCACACCCTGGAGTATCTTTTTGTCGGGTTTCAGTGGAGAGCTAAACAACTCCTAATTTTTTTTAAAGGAAAAAAAAAATCAGACTGCGTGAGGCCGCCGTACCCCCCAATCCTTTCAGCCCCAAGATTTTACTCTTTCCTCCGCAATATTTTCACCACTTCCACTAGAACACAACTCGCGATGTTGCTGCTCCTACTCCGTGCGCCGCTGACCTCTTTGGTCCCTGCGGGACAACCAGCAGCTGAGCCGGAGCCAAGCGCCAGGGGCAAAGAGCAACCCCGCGGAGAGCAGTCCCGCGGAGAGGCCGAGCGGATCCCCTCCCGGGCGCCAACCCCGAGCAGTGTCGCTTTGGTACGCACCCTAGTCCGGCCATCCCACCGCGCTGCGCTCCGAGGCGGCGGAAAGGGCTGCGATTGCAACCCTGCCCGAGTCTCCTTCTTCCTAGGAGCGTACATTGTATGTTTTCCCCTTCTCCTTTGTAAGATAGTGAAGGTGAATAATGAAATCCCTTTGCTAATAGTTTATGACCCATGAGATTGGAAATGTGTATGGATAGAGCAGTGCGCCAGACTAAACATCACTTGAGAGCACACTGGGGATAGCGGCTGCTGCACGCCCGCCGCGGAGAAGCGAGGGGCTAGGGTCGTCTCTCGCTGCTTCCTCCCGGCAGCGGGAGCCCTCAGCGGGGACGGGGCGGGTGCGGCGGCACCCGGCCGCACGTATGGCCGCTACACGTCCCCCTCGGTGGAGGTGTAGGAACAGCAGCGCTTAGAGGCTGCACGAAGCGCGCACACGCTGCCCGCAGCGCCCCTGCCTGCACCCTCCGGGGTCCGTGCGCGTCCTCGCAGCAGCGCATCGTGCACGGGGCTGAGCCGGGAGCCTGGCAAGGTCCCATCGCCGCGAAGGGATTCAGCAACGCAGGGGGAACGGAGGCTAGCTTGGTGCGATCTTTAGGGCCGGTTTGGGAGCAGCCAGGGGCACGCCGTCGCCATCGGCTTTAGCAAACGTGCCGAGAGCCGCTTTCCTCTCGTTGCTTTTGCGGCAGGTAACGGGTGCGTGGACGGGGCAGGGGCCCACGGGAGCGGACATTTCACAGAGTCCGTACTACAGGATTTCTAACGGCATCGCTGCCTCCCTGCCACAAAAACAAAACACTCATCAACTCCGCTCAGTGTATGCCATCGAGAAAAGTCTCCTCGGCGAGAACTAGCACCATCTGTCCTGCCACTCTGGGAGACACAGATATATTTCTTTAGACAGGTCAGCACTTCTTCCCCGGCCAGCCCTGTCAGGTACCTGTCAGGAGAGAAAACCTCTTCATAGCTGCCGTGGTAGGATCCTTATCAGCAGCAGGTCTGCTCCTGACAGGAATTCAGCCTTCAGCTTCCCGCAAATCACTGTCCTCCAGAGACAGGTGACTGTCGTTACGAGGAAAAGGCCAAAAACACCGGTACCGCTCAGCCCGTTAGTAAAAGAGGGGGAGGACAGAGGGGACCCGGCGGGCACTTTCCCAAGTGCTGCTCGCGGAAGTCCAGGTTGGGCTCTGGAGCCGGCAGCTCCACTCTGCTGGCCCCGGTGCGGCCCCGTACTCGGAGGCTGCTCTCTCCCCGTCGGACCGGCCCCGCCGCCGCCTCCCGCATAGAGGGGAGCTGCTGCGCACCCCGAAAAGGTCAGGGTGGGCGCTGCCCTCCGAAGCGAGGAGAGCGCTGGGGTGAGGTGCACTTGATCCGCCTGCTCGTCTCCGCACAGCCAGGCGCGCTCAAGGCTCTGGCCTGACATGCACGCGTGCCCAGCCACGGACACGGAGCCCACGCGTGTCCGAGGCCGCGCTGCGCCCCGCCGACAGAGGAGCTGGGATGGCCCGGGCGGGCGCGCCACGGGAACGCAGAAACTCCACAGCCAGGTGTTTCACGGGGCATACTCTCGAGTGGGTCTGTCCGATCCGTGGCTGACCCAAAAATTATGGGCAAACACTTCAGCCCCATCAAAGTAACAGCTCTACCCAGTGACTCCCACCTGTTTTCTTTCTGATCCCCACTTGCTGTCAAAGTGAGGGCTCAGGATGGAAAGCCTGACTGCCCGCCTGCTTCATTTCTACCCTGTATCGCATGGAGCCCCCCACAGTCGTGTGTGCATATCCCTCCCCCCTCGCCCCCACCCCCCAAAAAAAAAGTTAAAACAAAAAACAAAAATCGAAACACCAACAACCGCGCAAACGCGCCGTGTTTCCAACTTGGATTTCGGTGCTAATCCGGGTCAGTTCTGCCCCTGGATGGGAAAGTAGGGAGGGAGGATGTAACGTGTAGGTTGGGAGAGAGGGGGAGGAACAAAAACAACCCCCAAAATAAACAAACAAACAAAAAATTCGCATACGATCACAATAAAGCGAAATTCCTTTCTACACACCCACAACTTTAGCTCTGTCTGCTGCCTGGGGGGTTTTAATCTTGCAAAGAGAAAGGGGGGCTCCCTGCGCAAAATTACGCCTTCTCCTCTCATTTGTTAGCTGATTCCATCAAAAAGTTCGCTATTTATAGGCTACACACACGAACCTAGAGTAATACAAACCCTCCCGTGTTGTTCCCCTCGCAAAGTGGCCGGTCCTGAAGCATCTGATCGGGTTTGTGTGTGTGTGTGCATGAATGAGAGAGACACACAGAGAGCGCTGCCATCAAAAAGGGGAAAGAAGAGCTCAAGCTGAGAGACTTATTAATTGCTAAGAGCTGCTCTGCCACCAGCCATGTGAGTACCTAACAATGATCACCTTTTGCACAGATGGTCAGCGATCAGGCATAGACACTTTCTGTCCTTTTCTTCCTCCCTGCACTTTTTTTTTTTTATTCTCCTCATGTCTGTCTCCTTCCCACCTACCCTTTCTTATTTCCCCCCTTTTTAAAATATTCTATTTTTTCTCCTCCTTTTTTTTACTTTGAGTTTCCACGGCTTATTCCTCCTGAAGTGGAGGAATAAAACGTGGGCGAGCGCGGGGGAGAAAAATGTGCTGGGGAAAAGGAAGGAAGGAAGGAAGGAAGGAGTGGTGGAGGGAGAGGCGGAGGAGGAGGGTTTGTTAAGCGATCGCCTTGTCCCCTGAGTCCGAGTCGGCTGGGAATTAGTAATAGCGAGATAACGGAGGTTGTATCCCTCCCTATTCATCCGCTTTTCTTTCCCTGGAGAGCTCAGACCCCCTGACAATTATTACCCTGGCATCAGCACGGGTAACGAGCTGTATTCATCAAAACCTATGTAGCGGGAATTAAAAGGGAAATAAATATTTTTTTTAAAAAGAGAGAGAGTGCGGGGAGAAGGGGGGTTGATCGTTCCGCGTACAGTGACGACTGTCTGCCAGCTCCCTGCCTCCTGTGCAGGCAGGTAGAATGTCCTGTCCCAGGGGCTGCATCTGGATTTTGGGGAGATGAGATGCGCCTTGGCCACTCTTTCCCACGGCCCCTTTCCCGGCGGGGGCGGTAACGTGGTGCGGACTTCGCGGGGAGCTTCAGCGCGTCCCCGCACCCCTGTGCTCCGCTGCCTTCCTCCACGCCGGGTTTCGGCTGCTATACAGGCAGCCCCAGACCACGGCGTGGCAGAATGCGTGGAACCGAGTCCCACGCAGCAGGCAAGGAACGGCACGTGGGCTTAAGAAATTGCAGTTGATTCGAGAAGGGAGGAAAAATGCAATCTATGTTAGCAAATATGCCTCTCGGAAAGGTAGGTGTCCTGGTTTGTGGAGGAATGCAGGGCTGGGAGACTTTGCGTGGAAAGGAGGGGTGTGGACAGAGGAGGTGAATTTGCTCCCAGCGTGGAGAGGCGCTTTTCTGAAGCAATACTTGAGCTCCAATCACACACTCTCAGGTTAGCGTAGCATTAAATTAACAGGGTCGGGGTTATCCAAGGCATTATACTGTGTGCCCGGGCTGTAACCTCTGCTCACTTATACACAAAGAAGAGGGAGAGACGGAGTTACACCTGGAAAGCCAAAGAGTACGGTGAGTATTGGTATTTGTTCCTCTCCCTCACATGCTTGTGAACAAAGTTCAAAGGCATCTGCTGCGTGTTCGAGTTTGGGGAGCCCCATGCTCCTTTCAGAGGGTGCAGCGCAGCCGCGTTTGGTGCCAGGAGCCCCCGCACGGCAGCTCTCGCAAAAGAGCAAGAGCAACTTGTAGTAGATGGTGTTGTAACTTTGCTGCTTTACGTAGGGGTTAGAGGGGGGGAAAATCGGTGATTGGATTCAACGCTATTTATAGGTGGCAGTAAAGCCTCCTTTTCAATAAGCAGCCGTGGAAAAGAAGCGTCAGAAAACTGGCTGCTTTATTGATTCGAGGTGCCGGACGGTCACAGTCGTGCTAGCCAGGCTGGACCCAGCAAAGTCACGGCTCCTCTCGTTAGGCAGCGAGAAGAGCGATAGGATCCGTATTTTGCTGACCATTAGTTTGGACAGGATTCAATTCCTAAGCACAAGTATAGGGCACAAGAGTGAGAGATGCAAGACTTTCTTTTTCTTTCAGACACGCACACAATACAGGGCACCCGCAGGGCTGAAAGTGGGCCAGGGCTACACGGTAGGTATCAGATCACACAAAGCAGGCAAAAGAAATCCAGTTAAAAATACATTAGTTGAAATCAGAGGACGAGCTTGACTTTTTTTTTTTTTTTTTCCTTTTAAACAAAGGTGCACGTTAGAACAAGCTAGAAGCACTTTGTTCCTGACGGTATCCCCCACGCCCATTGGAAATAAATCAAGAAACTTGCTCTTTCTTCTCTTTCTTTGCATCTTTTAAGCCTTGTTTTAATTAGAATTGCTAAAGTAGGACACCCCGGTGGAAGATGTTTTCAAGTATCCACCTACTTCTGCTGTAAGCAGAATTGCTGTGTGCAGAATTGCTTGAAACGCAAAATTCTGCCCCACCCCCAGCTTGTTTTGGCACCTACTCACCCTTTCCCCCCTCGAAATTGCAGTCGCATATGAAAGGTTACTCCATTAGGAAGAAAAGAGAAACACCAAACAACCAGCAGTAATGAGATGAGTGGACTCCGAGAGCCTCGCTTAGCTCTGTGCAGCAGAAAAGGCTTTGGACAGAAAGCTCTCTCAAAACTAATCCTCCCCCCAGACACACACTTCTTTTTTTGAAGTCCTAAACTGGGCGTATACTTACACTTCTCCTTTAATTTATTTGATTAAATCATAACAAAAACATACTCATCACCTTCTTGTATTTCCTCACACATACGCGAAACCTTTTATATGGCAGCAGGTAATTGTCTTTAGTTAACTAAGGGCACAAGCTGGGCTGAAGTTTTACTACCGTTCCCAGGGCACCATGTTACAGCTGCACCCCAAGCTCATCATCTGCGAACCGCAGCTTTTTTAATTGCTTGTGTCGTTCTTCATTTTCGCCCGATTTCACTAACGGGGGTTGCTCACGACAGGGGCTTGCGGGACGAGGGGGATCTTCCCCCGCGGGGTTTTGAGTGTCGCGACGGGGCCGGTGCAGGGAGAGCCCAGACCCGCTCTGAACCCCGAGCCGCTGCGGGAGCTCTTCCCGCGGGAATCCGCACCCCGGCTCCGCGGAGCGCTCGCTGCCGCTCCCGATTAATTTCGGACTAGATTAATTTCGCTTTCAGAGCAGTGAAGTTCTGTTACCTCATTTCTAGTTTAAATAAATATTATTTTTAAAAAAAGGGGGGGGAGGGGATGAAGAAGGGGGAGAAGGTTACCCTCTTAAAAGTTTCTTAGTTAAAGCTCGGATTCCCTTTGGTTATTACTCAAATGAAGAAAGGCGCCAATCAACTCTTTAATTTGGAAATACCTGCCCGAGAAGGATAATGATAACTCCCCGTCCTTCTCTAAGAGGTAGTTGCAGCATGGCGTTTAGGACATGCATTCCCTTGATGACAACACTACTCCCCTGCCTCCTCGCAGCCGTTGTTTGTCTCTGCCTACCCCCTTAGCTTCTCTCTGAAGCAGGGCGCAGGGCGCCGCTTCGAGGGGTTGTCAGTCGCTGCTGTCCGTCCTGCTCAAACCTTACGCCCTTGGCTCGTTCCCCGCCCACAGCCACCGGAGGTTTACATTTCGGCTGGACTCTCACATCCCGGTGCCATCTGCGGCGACACTTAGTGTAGTAACAGGTTTTAATTTTTTTTTTTTTTTAATTGCTTGCCCCGAGCAGGAGGGCAGGGGTATCACAGCAACAGGTAGCGAGGGCACTTGCAGCTTTCCAGGGTGTTTAGCCGGTGTTGGAGGGAGCTGGAGGCTTGCGAACGGGTCTCACTGGGTAAAGGAGCGTGCAGGTTGGAGAGGGCCGCCTGGAAGTGGTGCTTAGTGACAGTTAAACAAGAGTTTAACGTTGTTGTCAGGCAAGCAAGACCTTCGTAGCGAAAGGGAGAAGCTACTTAGCCTTGATCTCTTTCTGTCTGGTTTCTTGGCGTCCCTAAAATCCCCACAGCGGCCCCCACAAAGTGGCTCCAGCTCTGGGAAGCGGTGACCAGGGGTTCGGGACCTGACACTTGTTGCTGTGCCGGGGCCTGTCGCCGCAGTGTCGCTGAGGAGCAGGCATGGCCGCGTAGCGCGGGGAGCCGAGCAGCCTCCCACCTCCTTGTGTCACCGTCCCTCTCGAGGGCAAGGCAGGAGCGGGCGCTTCGCGGCCGGGCACGTACTAGACTTCAAGCACGCCCTCTCAGGGTGTTTGTGTGTGGTGGGGGTTTACACCCTGAGCAGGAGGAGGGCAGGACGACCGGCAGGGTTCCCTCGATGTGGCGGCAGCCGCCGAGGACACCGCCAGCTGGAGCAGGAGTGCCCCTTGGGGCGGCGGCCTGGGCCCTGGCTCCTGGGCCTCCTCCCCAGGACTGACCTGAAAGGAGGCAGTTCTACTCTTCCCTCCGCTCCCTTCCCCTCCCCGGCTCTTTGTTCTTCGCACCCTTGTTCTCCCTCTCCTCGGCGTTTGGCTGAAGTTTCCAGGGGGCTGGAGGCGCAGAGAAAAGTTGGTGAAAGCTGAAGAATTACAATACTAAGTGGATGCGGTATCAAGGAAAAGAGGCAGGATTCCTTCCCGGAGCTATAAGGTATTCCCCAAATTCTGTCACTTTGTCTGACTGGCCCAAGGGATCTGTGTCACACCGAGACAGGCCCCTCTTGCCCTGACTCTGGGGCTGAAGGGAGAGTTGGAGCTGCCACGACCACAACACATCCTTTATGGACCAGGCACCTCCTTTTCTCTGCTTGAAAGTATTCTGGTGGGCAGGTGTCCACCCTAGTGAAAGGGCAGTGGGAATAATAATCGGCGAACATATCATAATTAAATGCGTTGGTAGGGTACCGAGAAGAAGGATTTCTGACTATTGAATTTTAGGGCACATGCACTGGTTTGAGCTGCACATGCCCAGGATGGATTTGGCCTCATGGCTTTGTTTTTTGCGTTTTACCCTGCTTGCTTGCCAGGGCTATGGTGGGTTGTTGTCAGGAGTCAGACAGGTTGGTGTTTACTTTCGATGAACAGCCTTGTACAGCTGAGAAGGTAGCTTCAGCATGGTTGTTGGGAGATCACACAGTGTGGTTTGGTACAGACCATAATGATAGAACTCTTCGGAAGAGGAAAATCTCTTTGCTCAGCACAATATGGTTATAGCCTTACCTTGCCTTTGTTAATCATAATTATATGCTAGAAAGCTACAAGCTTCTTTTCCCTTGCACTAGGAAATCACCAATAACTTTGCAAATATCACTTATCACAGGATTCCTCCCTTCTGCCCCTGACGTATGAAAGCAGAAAACACTTTACGTGGGTGAGTTAGGTATTGGGCAAGCTGATGTTAATGGGAAGTTCTAATATGGTGCATTGATTCAGGTCGTAATAGGTTATGGACAGAGACAGATTTGAGTCCCAAACTCCAGCAGACTTCCCTAACAGCACTAATGTTCTTCTGCCTTTATAACTAAGGGTATAATGGCTGAACACTGCACTTTGACATTTGTTGAGAAGCTACTGGGATGTAATTTCCTGTAATAAGAGAAAGTCCGTAAATATTTAGAGTAGCACAATGTAAATTTGGTGTTTTCATATGTGTAGAGATCCTATACAATTACATTTTTAAAAATATTATTTTCACAGTATTTTTGTATTAAATTAAAAGGCTAAAAAAAATTATTATAGTGAATCAAATTTCCAGAACTTTTATACATTTTTCTGATGTCAAGTAAATCAAAGTTTAGAAATTAGGTGAGGTAAGAACGGAGCTGACTAAATAAATAGTTTATATTTGTATTTTTAAACTTTATATACAAAAAGCAATCATACCATCTTTCTGGCAGATGTAAAAACCCCAGGATCAAGTTCTTAAATGAAATGGGATTTGATTTGAAGTGATGTGGGGCCTGTTCCTCTGGATTTGTTTTTTTTTTTTTTCCCTGACATTGCGTGGGATACAAGCCCAGTCAAAAATCTGGGAACCTAACAACAGGAAAATCCAGCTTCAGGTATTTCAAGGTGGAAATTCAAACCCAGAAGCTGTCCTTGAAAACTTTGACCTTTATTAATTAGGACCGTGGTTCACTGTTGAATGTAATGTTTGGTCACTTAGCAAAGCAGAGAGAGAGAGGCATCATATTGGATGCTTTGGTGATAGTTGGACTTTCTATCGGAGTGCATCTCCAAACAGTTTATTGCTTAAATCCAGAGGCCAGCTGCATTACTTTCTATTCTGTTTATATTCCAGTGAACATAATGTGTTGTTGCAATATGCAGGTAAAAATGTTCGATGCCATTTGCAACAAGGAATCTGCCTTAAGCAATACTATAATCAGTAATAGCTACTGCTACCGAGAGCAACAGTTTCTGCAAATGACTTACTGACATAAGAGCTAACAAAGGTACAGCTGTAATTGTGTTTGAAACTAAATAAAAACAGCCATCCAAGAAGGAGAATGTACGTTTAATTGGAAAAATGGATCTTACCAAATGCTGTATATGATCAATAGCAGTTGCTTCTGCCTTGGTAATGACAGTGATTAGAGAGCCATGTGATGTTAGTGAATACTTGTTCAAATAGTGTTTCTGCAGTGTGAGAAAAAATATTTTCTGACTCAGAAGCACCCACTAGAGAAAGACTGATTCCATTCACGCATGTGTCAATTAATCTTCCCTTTTTGCTCACACTTTTTACTGATATATGCAAATGTCCTTTCAATAGCTGAGAAATTAATATAGATATTTTAAAAAACCCCAGCAAATCCCCCTCCCCCAAAAAAACCCAAACCAAAAAAACCCAAACAAACAAAAAAACCACAAAGAAAACCCAGCAAACCCAATCCCTACTACTTCCATTGAAATCTCTTATATAAGTTACTAAGCATTGCACTGAATTTCAGGGGCAATCCTAAATATGTCCAGATGCTTTGTGATTTTTTTTTGTTTCGGTTTTTGGAGCAAGGGAGAAAGACAGAACACTGTAGTAGTTCACTGAACTACTGTGCTGTTTAAATTAGGTATCAGGCAAGACCTTTTGCATCTGAATTTTTATCACCTTTGTCTGTTGATAAATACTTGCAGTACATGAGAGAAAAAATACATTGCTTTAATTTTTGTTTCACTTACACTTGCGATTATGTCTAAGACGTTCCAACCACTGTCAGTGCAGAGGATTATGGCATGAAATCAGAATAATAAGGAAATTAACAGTGAACACTCTGCTTTATAGTAGGTAACTCTAGGTATAGCTGTGAATGGATACTGATTTGTTTATACAGTCCTTAAATGGAAAAGCCTTAAGTTTACCACAAAGGTAAATAGGGTGTCTTACTGCATTTAGCAGATGCTGGCATGCTAACTTTAGGAAAATGGAGAGCAGCAATCCCCTTGATATCCCTGCAGAAAATTAGATCTTGACAGAAAGGAAAGAAGAGTATGTAACTATATGTGTTACACTGAGAATGCAGGGTTAACAACTTTTCTTTCTTTTATTTTCTTAGTTTATTTCAGGGTTTTTTTAAAGTTATTGATTGTTTTTCTTGTAATTGCCCTTGTGTTACTCTATTGGTATATTCCAAATAAAACTATGTCTTCAGAATAATGCAAATCTCAGGCTTTCAAAGGTTTCAAGGGCCTTATGTACTTAACCACGTGTGCAAAATTGCCACTAAGTATGGCAAATAGTGATGCATGTTAGCTAAGATTTAGTTGCTGATTATATAGTAATTTATATTTTTTTAATGTGTATGGAAAGGCCTGGAGCTCATTTCACCATGCAGGTGCAAGAGTACACTTAGGATATAGACTGAATGTAGTAAATGCATTTGCAACAAAAAGTGGTGATAATGTGGTGTTTCCATCTAACTATTTAATCTGTTTAAAATCTGACATTCTTAATAGAGTACTAGTAACAAACTTAGATGTGGGTTGGAACTGGATGATCTTTGAGGTCTCTTCCAACCTAGACCATTCTATGATTCTATGATTCTATGTTACTTCCCCATATGTATATCCTGCCACCAAACACTTTATAGTCAAAGCTCAAAAATAAGTATTTATCTGTAGTTTCTTGGTGACTCATGACCCCAAAATCCAGCACTAGCATCACAGATGCAATGTCCTTCCTTCAAAATACTTGCAAGAATAGTACTTTTTTGTTGAATGCATATCAGTAATGTTTAAGTGGCTAAGGCTCTAAACATGGAGAAAAGATGGTAAATCAGCAAGTTCATTCTAAGTAACTGATTAAGACTCTGCTCTGTTTCCACTGCAGTTCACACCAAAACTCTCATGACTTTGAATAGCTTCCTCTTACTGTTTGGGTTGAGGAAATGCTCAGAAATGCCAGGCAGTATTTTGGCTTTGTTGTGCAGAAATACATAGAAGTAGCATAAGCGTCTTTACGGAAATTTATGCTTCCAGACCTTAACGTTTTCATGGGCTTCTACTTAATATTTTTACATTTCTTACTATGTAGTAGAAAGTTTGCCTTTCTCCCCCTTCCCCCTCCTCCCCAGAAACTGTTAGCATATCCATGAGCAGCACGTTTGGTATTTTGTGTTTAACTGTTTCAAACCTCCATCCAAATACAGGATAACAATGTTTTTAAAATTACTTTCTTTTGCTTGTATCAAATCCAAATCCTTACATTGGTGCCAATCTTGAGCAGCTGCCAGTGAACCACTGCTAAGTTCAACATCCATTAATGATGACTGTTAGAATGGGTGAGGAACTCGCACATTTTCTTCCAGTTAGGAAAATGTTTGAGTGGAATTGAGCTAGGTATTCTCATACACAATGTTTATCAGCCAATGCTTTCTGAACAAATTGCATAGCTATTTTTTAACCTTATATTTTAATATTTTTATATTCCCAAGAAAATAATGAGGCATCTAACATATGCTTGAAATTTATAATCTAGATCTTTAAACAAGGAATGAAATGAGCACAGATTTTTGAATTAGAGAAAAATTAGAATTGTTTTTGGTGTTTCTAATTCAGGCTTTTGCTGAATAATTTTTTTCCCTCCTTCCTCCCTGTTCATCTTGTCCATTTGAAAAATGTTGGAAGCAGCTAGTAGGATGTGGAATAGACTCCTTCATGTTCAAAGTATACTTGGAGCTCTTTACATAGTGTCTCTGAATCAGTAGAAAGAGTTAAATATTTTTATGTTAATTGAATCTTTTAAATATGGCCAAAAAAAGACAGTAATTCAGTGATGGTTTCCACTGACACATGGACAGATTTTGCAGCTGTACATGTACATACACTGCTACTGACATCAGGTACTTCTGGGGTAGGTGGTGGTAGTGATGTACTCAGAAAACAGAAATAAGTGGAACTTAGATTTCTGACTTGGGTGATACCAACTTTCCTTATACACTCATCAGATAAACCTGTACTTTTTATTCTTCTAATCTGTAATAACATCTGTCCAATGGAATAAGTGAGACAGATGAAGATAAAGATATCTATGACACATACAGATATATGTGTGTATGTGTCTATATATATATATATATATATCTCGCATCACAGCCAGGGAAAAAATTACTCAAATAGACAAACTTGCTTTAAAGGAAGTGCCACATAAAAGAGGAACTTCATGGCTCTGAAGTTGTCTGTCTTCGTAGAATGAAGAAATCATTAAAAGTGTAGCATCCCACCTTCCTTAAGCACAATTCTCTTTATGTAAGGAAGGATCTCCAGTACCAGACCCACCTAAAAGAGAGCAACCACAGTGACTGAATTATTCCTCAGTTCCTTTACCCATTACCTAGCAAATAAAATTTCATCAGTATGTCAAAATCAAAATTCTTCAACAGAGAAAACGTGGTAGATTCAACCTTTAAGTGCTGTGGGATTGGTGTTTCAGTTGTTTTTTGGGGTGGGGGTTTTTTGTTTTGTTTTGTTTTTTTGTATCAAAAGTATTTGAAGTGGGGGAAAAATAATTGAAGGGCTATGATGAAACTTTCCTGAATTAGTAGAAAATGCAGATCAAATAATTTGGAGTGCTAATATCTTGGCATCACATCCATTGAAATTACAAAGATTCATGTTACACAGTCTGAAACTTCTGCAACCACGCCTAACTTTTAGGAGTGGTTCATTTTGATATTACAGATTAAAATATTTAGGTAAAACAGACATGGTAAACCTGTGATTGATTGCAATGCTTGACATTTAACGAGTGAATTTGATCCATTCATCTGAGAAGTATCAAAGACATAACCCTTACTTTGATATATAGAAACTGAGGCACAAAGAGAAAAGTTCCCAAGTTCCCAATAGTATGTTGGTGATGGATTTAGGAATATAAAGCAGGTTGCATACACTTCCTACATACATGTGGTAGCCTCATAAAATGCATGCATTGAATGATGCCTTCACAAAATACTAAAACTTTGTGTTAGAAAATAGGTTGGAGCTTTGTGACACTGTTCCATTTAGTAGCAACACTTAGTTCCTAAAATGCCTCTACAGCTTATGGTTACACCTGCATGAGGATTGGAAGACCTGTTTGTCTTTCTGGTGCCCAAATAACTTCTTGAATGTTAACTCCTGTATTTGTGAGTAGAACAGCACAATTACTGGAAACCAGTTGGAATTGCTCTTGTGTAGCAGTTTGTAGCACTGAGGTCATGGAGAGGAAAACTGACATCCCACATTGTACATCCCCTGAAGTAACACGAAGCCAAGAGACAAAAAATGAGGTGCAGTGGAAAATACTGAAAAGCTATTTTCATTTGGCTTATTTCTAAAGAATTGTCCCAAGCAGCAGCATATACTTCTGGAACAGAAGAAAGTGTTCTTGGATGTTAATTCTCGGTATTATACTGCCCTGCTAACTTAACATGAAATCCTGTCCACACTGGTAGGAATGTAGAGTAACAGTCTTCTAACAACTGGAAATTAATACACTAATATCTTTAAAACTCACTATTTGCACAAAAAAGGGGGGGAATGTTTAGGCAAAATCAAGTATCTTACTGTGCATATGGCTGCAACAAGTAAGGGTAAGGAATATGCTTTTATGTTAACCTCTGTTAAAATAATTGATTGCTGACTGTGGCCATGTTTTTCTGTAGTCTTAGCTATCACCCACATCCCAAAGGCTCAGAGCAGAGTCTGACTGTGTCTGTTCAGATTGCTCACAAGCCTGATAAACTTAGGAGGCCTAGTACAGAGGTCACTGAAGTTCTCAGGATGGCTTTAGCAGGACTTGGAGGGGTGTTCATGAGCTGATGGATTTACTATTCAGGAAATACATAGCAGTAAAACATGGTGGTGAAGTCTCCCTACTTCTAAAATTGGTCTCATGTAATGATACACAATAGTACAAGGCAAAAAATTGCCCTAAGTATTATTACCTATATTGAAATAAGTGAATAAATAGTGTATACAACTAAACTCTGGGTAGCATATAGAAACAGTAGTATTAGGAAATACTGGTTTGATAACCAAGTCAGTAGTATCAGTCTCTCTGACTGATTTAATTCTTGCGTAACTACAATGAGAACTGGATTCAGTATAAGAGAACTTCAAGAACATGTCCAGTAATGATGTTTTACATATGCCTTGTGTTGTGGTGGTGGACACAGACACTAACCTAAACATCAGGCTTAAAACGTTCACCCAGATAGGAGGCATCCTTAGCCTTCTCATGGGAGAAGGCAAATGGGAATGCAGAGGTGTTTGCAAGAGAAGCAATTTCTCTAACATTAGTTTCCCCATGCCTTCCCTCACAGAATCCTGTTTGGAGGACACAGTGCTCAACAGCCTGGCTTGTGAGTCCTGCCACACCTGGCTGAGCACCAGCTCCCTCCTCCCCTGCCTGCTTCTTTTTGTGCAAGAAGTCAATGCCAGGTGGCTATGTCTGTTTTCTTTTCTTTTTTTTCGGTAGAGCTGCCATCTGACCAGAGGGGTAATACAGGGAAGGCTGATCCTTTTCCTGACCTGTTTGGGGCTATGATTGTCTAGCCTGAAATTGAAAAGACAGTACGCTGCAGTGGGTCTCCTTGTTTTGGTGAAGATGGTTGAAACTCTGCCATCCAACTACATAGCAGATTAAATGACTGGCACTATTGTGGAGCAGCTTTTATTTTCTATTTAATTATCTACATGATTATGTACATATGTACAGACTTGGGGACTATCCTTTATATCCCTTCCTGAATCTTTGAAGAAGACAAAAAACAAAACAAAAAAATATCCCTCCTTTACTAAACTTCTTTTAAAACCCCCAGCAAAATGAAACACAAAAGAACACCCTTCCCCCCCACTGCAAACCTATTAGATGATGTCTTTTTACAGATATTTAGATAAATTGTCACATATTGTCTTAGATAGGACAAGGTTTCTAAAGATTTCTAAAAGTGGTATTTGTAAGCTGTTAACAAATTGTGATTCAGTAATGAAGTGGAAATATCATAGCTAAAAAGGAAATAAACAACTCACCTCCTTAGCAGAATTAGCATTACCTTGCACAAAGGAAAAGCCTCTGTAGTTGGCTGCCTTTGCTGCAATTACTGGTGTACTTTCTTCCCAGGATATCCTGTTGTTTGCCACGCTCCCTCTGCAATCATCTTTGTACAGCTTTTGGTTGCAGGAAATTTATCAGATGAAATGTTTTGCACAGCACTTAACAAATTTACCTTCATACTCTGAACAATGCTATTATGCTATAAATACCTAATGAGAACACATCTCTGCTAGTGCAAATCTGAAGCAGTTACCCTAATTTTTGTAGAAGTTGCTTTGCATCAACACAGGCACAACTCACTTGGGCATGAAGGCAGCAGGTCTCCCACGCTGCCTTCTACGGAACAAGAGAAGGACCTGGTATTTTGGGACTTAATTCTGCAAGAAGTTGAGCACCAGTAATCCTGCTAAGATCAGCAGGAGAGGAGAGCACACAGCTCCTGGCAGCAACAAGTCCCACTAATTTCTACACTGCCTAGACATTAACTTCAAGAGTCACAAAATTGTCATTAAAATTCAATTGTTCCCCTTCACATGTAGACATCCGCCCATGGAAAAACACTCATGGTGTAACTTCACTCCCTCTCCCTGAGGTGGTACTGGGAGATTAGCTCATGAGGAGGATGGGAAGGTTGCAGCCTTAATGGCGACTGAAAAGATGGAAGCATGAAAATGAGCTTACATTGCTGTCATAAAATTAAGCAGCAATCCAGATGGCTCCAATGCTGAAAGATGTAATAATGTGGTTGTAGGAATTCATTGCTAAAGATTTCACATTGGTTCTGCTTCTGTCTTAGCTACATAAATATTTACAATTTCTTGGTTTATTGCTACTGCTGTATAATACGACCAAAATATCATGGAAAAAAGCACTATTTCCCAAATTTTTATTAGAAATTGAAGATCAGATTCCCACAGATTTCATGAGACCCTGCCTATCTGCCTGTATCTAGTTTGTGGCTCTGACCAGCTAATTACTGAGGACTTCCAATACCATGACATTCATATATAGTATGGAATTCAAGGTTCTGACTTGGATTAAGCAGTTAAATATAGGTCAAAGTATTGGTCTGTGAGACAAGATCTTTTCATTTCCTCATAATTTTCCATCTTGAACTGGATTAAGATGGATGTCCTCTCCTTCCCATTGGCCACCTGCTAGGGGCTCACTGGTATAAGAGGAAGGATGAGTTCGATGTCAGCACATTTCAATTATGGCTCTAGAAACCAGGATCTTTAAAGGACACCAAATGAGCCAAAGTACAGAGGAGTGTTTTCAACAACCATTCCAGGGTGTGAACGCAATGTGGGAACTCATGGTCTAACAGGCTTTGTCATCCTTACTGGTGCTAGGAAAGTCCTCCCTACACGCTTCCATACACCATTTTCTACCTCTATCTATCATATCTTTGCAAGTACAGCATTTTGTGTGTGCCTGAGGATGTACTTACACATTCTGAAAAGTCAGAATACTCACTGAACTTTTAGAGCTAGATAATGTCAATGTGCTTCAAGCAGGGGAAGGATGGAGTTGATGTCCTTCAGTCCAAAATTATTTAAGATCTGATATTGACCTATTAATCTTTTTTATGATTCAGTATCGACCTATTCAGTTTTTGACTTAGTATGCAGAAGTTCTACAACTTCAGGGAAGACTTAAATTCCAAACAGTATTGAGATTCCGTAACAAAGATTCACAGCTACTCTCTTCTCAACTCCAATTGTGTCAGTTCCTCTGCTGTTGTATAAAACACCATTGTTACAGAATTCAAGTTGGGGGATAAAGGATTTCATGTTTCCTCTTCTTCCATCTATAAACTGCTCTACATGGAGGCTTCTTCTGCTCCTTCTTTTGAAGGTCTACCATCAACATTTAAGGTTAGTCATGCCAGAGAAAAGGATGTGTGGCTGTAGTCCCTGTGAGAACACTGAATTATGTGGGGTAGTTGTGGATGTCTGGCTTCCATGAGTACTTTAGCACATACATTAAGAATAAAACACATTAATGGGCTTTTGAGAATTCCCAAGATACGACCTGAATCATAGATAGTCTTGATCTGCTATTAAACATAATATGTTCTTGGCAGCCATTCCTCTTCCGCAACCTTTGGCTTTGAGATCTCCTTTGGAAAGGCAAGAGTCATTTTTGAAATCTTGTAGTCAGTGCCCATGTAGGCAGAAATCAGGCACATTGCACACTGTTTTATGCCTGTGCTTTGCTGAGTATGTTTCATGTACTTTGCACATACAGCACAGTTGCTTAAGCACAGACTGTTAATGGCTGGCTCTTTTCATATCTGTGTAGCATGTGAAAGAACTTAAATTGTTTGGATTTTAACTGTCTTGGGAGTTACACAATCCATAGTGTTTATATTTTCATGAAATGCAGTGTTTGTGACTGATGTTAAAACGAGCGCAGCAGATATCAGATATGGCCAAGCAGGTTCTAGAGTTGGTCCAGACTGGGCCAGCCTTGCAATGCAGCTGGTTGTCAAGGGCATCCGGAAAGGTGCCACTTAGCACCGTACAGTTTGTCTGCTATGTATTTGCAATACTTGCTGATGGCAATTAGGCAACTTTTGTCTGTATCAAGCCAGCCAAATTCTAATTGCTTTACTACTTCTCAGAATTAGTTGAAATTCCTCAGATGCTAGGCTCAGTTCTCATTAGAAGCCAGACTGCAGAAGCTAAGAGGTAAGCTTGCTAATTCTGAGTAGACTTGGATCTCATATTAGGTGAGGGCCCCACCCCAAATCCTGATCTCTGATAAATTAACTTTTAAACATTGCATTACTATGAGCATACAAGCCAAATGTCTACATGCTGATACTTATGTTCCAACAGCCAAATGCTTGCTCATTTTTTCCTTCTGATTTACAAGTATGCTATAGTTTGCAGACATGAGTAACCCATGTGGGTTATCTTTCCCACAGCGTAAAACCAATGTAAATTCACATGACTCAGGGATTTGTTTCAATGCTCATGTATAAACTCTCATTAGAAATGATTATGCTTGAAGATCAAAAGAAAAGTACACTTGCTTGTATTAATGTTTAATGCATAATTCACATTGTTAGAACAAAAAACAAAACAGACAGTGGTTGTTATGACAAATATAAAACATTGGCACTACTAACCAATTCCCATAGAGGATCCTTCATTTCATTGAATTGGCTGTGCGCTGAGACTTCCTCTTGTGCCTGTTGTGCCATCATCTCAGAAATTTAAAAACACCTTCCTCACTAGATGAGTAATTCCCCTGTAATGCCAGGAGTAGGGGAAAGCTGGGATGCCCTACCACTGCAGGTGACTCCAGTGTTCAGAGACCTCTCAGTAGAAGCAGAGTGTAAAACAATCTAATCAAACTGTTTATAAAAGTGGAATTTCAGATTAAGCATGTTCTTCTAAGGTCCAAAACAATCATTGCTTTCTAATCTTAGTCTACTTTGAGCCTTAATATCAAGTCTAGACCCATGGTCGAAGTTACCCAGCATGGCAGAATTCAAGAATTTTATGTTTATTCACATTTTAACTTTTTAGTCATTCTCAAAATAGGCAGGTTCAGTGTAAAAGAGGCTTATATTAAATCCATTCCCTATATCCTCAACCAAACCGCAGACCAGCATAGGAAAGCAAAGTCATGCTCATAACCACAAATTGAGCTTAGGAATAAGAATGCTACATGAGGCATCACGGCATGTTCCATGGAGTAGTGAGACTACTTCATCTGCATGAGGAAAGACCTCTGGGTACTCTCTGTCTCTCACACAAAACAGGAACCAGGAATTTTTGCTATATAGCTGTTACTGGCTTCTCCATTGTTAATATTTAAAGGGTCCTCAGTCTGNAGACTGCTTCATTAGCTAAGATGACATAGTTTCATAATCATCTAGTTGTATCTTTCATCCTAAAAAAATCCCAACATACAACCTTACATTTTAGCAGTCATAATTCCTGTCAGAATCACCTCTCTTCTCAGGGAGATCTGTAGCACAGAAAGAGACCAAATGACATTTGACCAATTTTCTTCTCGGCATAAAGATGCAAAAGAAAAAAAAAAAAAAGTGTCTTCTGATCATTTTGCTAAGTTTCTTGTAGGCTAGTAGTGATACAAGACACTGATTCAGAGCACTGTAGCTGCCTGAGTTTCCAGTAGGTTCTTACTAATCTAGATCTCTGAAAGTAAAGTGTAAATTAGTTCTCTGTTTTTGAAGTGCCTTCTGAAGGCCCCACTGTTCTACAAACCCTTCTGTGCAGGTCTGAGAGGTTTCTCACTCAGAAACTAATATTGCTGAATTAGCATAGGTTCTATTGCTTTGAATGGTACACAAAGTTCAAAGGGATCATGAGGGTTTAAAGAAGACAGAGAAGAGCTCTGGTGTTTGTTTCCCTCTTGTTTATAAAACTCACTCAGAATATGTATGGTTGAAAACCGGCTATGTTATCCAGTAAAGAAACTACTGTCCACTCTAAGGCAATTGAGAAGTACTCGGAGTATATACTGGTTCCATTGTTTCTTTTTAGTGGAGTGCACATGGCATTGTTGTCCTGGAATTGACCATAAAGGTATAGCTGTTGTGGTTTAATGAATTAAATATGTTCGCAAAGGAAAGAGACAGGACAAGCATTAGGCTAAATTATACAGAAAGACTGAAAGTTATACAGAAAGACTAAAGTTTTGTTTTATCCTGTGGAACTTTGGATTTGTCTACACATCAAATTACTTCAAAACACTTACTTAGGTACACTGCAGTAATTATATTCAGCTAAAACCATGTGTAGACAAATCTCATGCCAGCATCAGAATTCACTTTCTTGAATTATCTTAATCCACTTTGAAAGTGGCTTAAGTGAAACCAGGAAACAACTTGGTCATTCCAGAATGAATAAGATATCTGAACACAGTTCTGCTTTACATTCACATCTGACCTTATTCCAGCATAATTTCCTTGAGCTGAGAGGCTCTTAGGATATATCTACATAGCAAATTAATGTGCGATTATAGACGTACCAACCTTTCCTCTACTCTCACTGCCATGAGTAACACCAGTAATGAAAGATAGTAGCAGAGGCTTCAGAACAGCCTATTAATTGAAGAACATATGCAGTTGGTTGTGAACAGTCTGCTGAAATCCATTCTTCTCACCCTCAGCTCAGATACACCTCACGTCCCTTAGACTAATACTAGGGTAGAGAATGCATCTCCGGTATACCTTCAACACCAAAACCTGCATATGCGGCAGGACTGTGCAGCTGAGCTAAGTGGAAAACAGGAGAATTTAACTTCAGAGGTTCACAACATTGAAGAAGCAGTATGGCTCACACATTTTTAATACACACACCTCTAACAACAAAATAAAAGTGTCAGCTGTGTGGCTGTGGAAGCCAAATTAAATATGCTGTAGACATGTGCAGCTTGGTTGATTTCACTAAGGCTGAATCTGGCTCCATAGGTGAGATCTTGCTTATTTGACTAATACTTCTTTTGTTGCCTATTTGCTCATTTATTTTAATGAAATTAATGCATTTTAATGTTCCTTTAAGTGCATTCCAAAAATAGCAATTTGATTAACTAATCCACTTTTAAAAGTGTAACAATCACAGGTAAAAATCTCCCTGTTAGCTGAGGTATGAAATAATTACAAGTAGCATCTCAGGTAGCTATGTCATACACTTCACCCTGTCAAAAAAATTCCCCACATCAATCAGAAGAGCCTCACTTAAAAATGAATGACAAAATACAGACAACAATCAAGCTGTACACAGTCCTTTTCAAGTCTACCAAAAAGCTGCTTCAGTAAGCTCTGTACTCTGCTGAGACAGTATAGTTTAAGACAGGTAAGACTTTAGCATAAATGCGTTCAAACAATTCCCAAACACAAACATGAAACAAACTTATCTTTCTAACCATCCCAGAAAACATCTTGAGTAGCCTGGGTTAATAAAAACAACAAAACAAAACCCAAACAAATAAAACCCCCAACCAAACGAAATCAACCAACAAACAAAAAAAATCTCATCCCAAAACCAAAACAAACAAAACCCGCCAGACACCTTACAGTGATGCCTGGACGATGTTATATTCTGAGGATTTCCTTTGTCCCCTTTTTCCAGTTGCAACAGATGATCTCACCGCTTAAAATAAAATGCTGATGAGAGCAGAGAGTCCTCTACCAACACAAAAGGTGTGCACTAACTTCTCCCTTATAAAAACAAGAATAGCAAAACCTGATTACTAGCAATATTAAGCAAAGGCAGTTTTCTCTTTTATTGTATTTAAATGAGGAAAATGAAAGTGGTAATGTTAATATTAAGACCGAACAGGGAGAGTTGCAGAAACTAATTTAGTTTCAGCCCTGCTGCATGTGTCCCTTCATGAGCTCTACTGCACTAGTTAGTTCCCTGTGTATAAGCAATGTTGTAACTTATTAAAAGAGGTGGTGCAGAACAGCAACACAGAAGAGGTAAACTTGACTTTGGGCACTGCTGGGACGCTTTGTGGTCACTGTGAAGGTGTTGTGTGATATTATCAGCATGCATGTAACTGCTGATCTTCAGCTACAGAGGTATTTCAATATGAGCTACCATGGAGAGTTTCTTTATAAGCGAGGCCTATTCCCGTAAACACTTTTGCACGTGGGGTAAGCCCAGTACGTAAAAAGTCCCCTGAATTTTAGGGGACCACTCGTACATTCAGGATTTTACCTTGATTTACAAAAATCAGGGAAAGAAAAATGCAGGTGGTTTGCTAGCCCTTAACCACTACTCCTACTGTTGCTCATACTGTGCATGTTGGTCACACTGACTTCAGGGCTAACTGTAAGGCTAAGCTCGGTCTATTTTACCTTAAAATGTTCAGCTTTCAGAAATAGCTGCTCCACAGCCCTAGCAGCAGAGGCAGGGCAAGATGGTTCAAACACCGGTGATTAAATCCTGCCAGCGTCTGCGGGACTCTTGCGCTCTCCTTGGCAGGGACGCCATTGTGCTTAGCGAATCGTGACACTGCCGCCGTGCCTCCCTCCTGCCCCACGGCCCCCGGGAGCACCCCAAGTTCATCTTGCTGCCATAATAGTCTGTGCATGTGGGGTGTCCCCCTCCCCGCCTTCCCCTGCAGAGGCTGGCAGCAGATGGGGAGGGGTGGGCGCGGCGCCGGGCCTGCACGGCAGCGGCGGTGCGGCGGCTGCCACCGCCAGCAGCGTTGCTCCTCGCCTGCTTTCCTCTTGCATTTCGGCTGCTGACTTTCTCACACTCCCTTCCCAACTCCCC
>VWZI01023910.1:0-19599 GCA_013396835.1 Psilopogon haemacephalus | reverse complement strand
TATTAAATGAAAGAACTGTTGCCCTCCCCCCACCCCGACTTCCAAAATCTTGATTTGTATCAGAAAAAAAAATGCTGAGGAGTGTGTGACTGATGCAAGGCAGGCTTGGGATGAATTTAGGATAAACAGGATGCCTATTGCACTTAATTTAGCAATTCTTAGTCAGAAAATGCTTTTGAGTGCAGCTAGCAGCTTCTCATCTGCAAATGCCACCATCAAGACAAAGCAAAATATATTGTGGCGAATTCTGCAGTCCACAGTCGTGACACAGTCAAAACCTCCTATTACAGTGAGAGAGACTTCTGCTTGTGTCACAGCTGCCTAGGATACAGGATTTCGGAGTGGCATTAATAAAAATAATACAGTAAAATACACAGTTTCAAAAGTCCTGCAGGACATGCTGCAAAACGCCGGTGATTCGAACTGGGTGAAGTTGTCAAAGGTTACTTTGCTCTCCAGAGCCTGGCAGTAGCTCCACTGAAATGTGATGCCATTGGTTTTCAGCAAAGGTTTCTTTCTGCAGGGCTGCAAACAGAGATCAGCTGCTACTGTGTATACACAACTAGGGAGCAAATCAAGCAGCACATTTAAGCAGCCTTTTTAACCCTGAGACTTTCCAAGATTTCTTCTTCACGCAGGAAGTTTCCTTTATATTGTCAGCTGTAGCACTTTGCTCATGTAATGAGATCAGAGCTAGGATCACTGCTGCACAGTAGAAAGACTTCCTTAAGACATTTGTCCTTGAAACTGCACCAAACTCTTGGAAGAACCCAGAACCTGTAAGTATGTATGATATAGGCAACAATAGCACGGTGCAAAGCTGTGATCAACCATTATACAGTATCTGATTAGCAGGGCAGAAGGGATTTTTATTTTTTGAATGTTCTGTTACATTCATTTTCAGTTTGTTCTAAGGAAACAAATCAATTCGGGCTTCTGATACAGTGACTTTGCAGTAGATGAGCTAGTAGTAATATCTTTGATTTAACTATTTGTTGCTCTCATGTAGCTGATGGGACAATTATTGTAGCCATCAAACTATAGAGAACTTTTCTTATGTTTTTAGGCATTTTAAAGGATTTGGGGGTCCGTCTTGCAAATAAGTTCTTGCTTTGCTTTTTGCTTTTGGTAACCCCACCCTATGCCAAACTATAAATAACAGGACAAATGGAATTAGTATGTATTGTTCTTAGGTAGCAATAAAATGTATTCGTTTGCAGGTTTAATTTAGTCGTTAGTAATGCTGCACTATTTGGGGTGTTTTTTGTCTTAATTGAATTCTACTCAAGGCTGTCTGTTTTGTGTTTTACTATCTTGTCTGTGTCTGTTTAAGTTACTTTGCTGGGACTGCAGTCTGGTTAAACCTGTATTTAAGCACTATTTGTATTCTAAGCACATTTTTGGTAAAATAAGTGTTTGAGATTTAAATTTTAATTTTTTTTTTTTAAAAGAGTGTAGTTCTGTTAGCAGTGAACATCAGAGAAGGCACAACATGGATGAATGTCAAACATAGACCATATAACCTAGGTCGTCTGTGCACCAAGTCTGATCCGAACATGTCCAGTTTTGCAACTGAGACTAATGTAAGCTTTGAGCTCCCTTTCAATAATTATTTTTTTTTCATACACAACAATACTTCTGTTTATCAGATGAATTTCTCCCAGGTTAGCCTGATTGATAGCTGGATTGTGGTTTCTTAAGAGCTTTCTCCATGAAAACCCCACCGAAGAGCTGCATTCCATTTAACCAGTGAATGTAAAAACTGGTAACCATGGATTCAGCCACCACTAACTGTCGAGAGCAATGACTTGTTGTAAACAATACAAATGAGCCAGGATAGCAGAAGCAACCAGACATGAAATGATTTTAATAGAAATTACGGTAAAGGTCATGTGATAGTGTATCGGCTTGTATTCAGTGTTAAAGGGAAAGTATTGCAGTTTTTCAGGTTCGATTTAAAGTGCACATCTCCACTGGCTTGGTGCTTGTGTAAGACCCCCAGAGGGGAAAACGAAGTGCTTCTTTGGAAATGCCTTTGCTTAATTGCATGTTGTGACTTAGGCCCTGATCCTGAAAAATGTAGGAATAACGCTGATCAGTGGGATTATTCACGTGCTTAAAATTCAGTATTTGGAAGTGTTTGTGGGACCGAGGCCTTTCTAGATAAGTTAGTAGGGGGGAAAAATTATATTCGAAGGAAATAATAACCTGTCACTAAAGATAAATCATGGCAATGCAAGTCTTAGTACTGTTGTGTGGTTTGGTTGGAGATTTTTGTTTGCTTGTTTTGATAACATGAAAACAAGTTATATTTATCCGTTCGTTTTTAAATGTTATGACTTTCATTTCTCATCCACCATTCCACAAATCCTCTTCCAATTTATAGCCTCTCATTGGGAGAACTGGTAAACCATAGTGTCAGCTATTATAATACAGCATGATGATAGGCACATGCAGATCGCATGAGCAGTTGTGTGTCCTATCTCAGGAATTTCCATCCCTACAAAATCTTTGCTGACTCCCAGCTGTCACATGGCTGTCACTCACAAATTCTAACCATAACCAAATCCTCCTCCCTGGGCATGCGCTTACCAAACCTCTTACATATGTAGATGGAGACACAGGCACAAATGTCCCTGCTTCAGCACTTTCTTTGCGTAAATGGGGCTCTCCCCCAAGCCTGCTGCATTCCACTAATGTTTCTCCCTCAATTTGTTCCTGGGTACTACTTTGCTGCTGTGTCTGTGCTATGTAAGGAGGAACCTGGGATGGGAATAGCATTCAGTAAGAAATGCAAACGAAGATAGCTTCTGGCATTATTTAATATAACAATTCAATTAGTGTGAATCAAAATTCACAACTTTCATGGCTCCTTAAATCTGTCTTAAAAAAATTAACCCTTACTGTTCTATAGACAGCACTGTCTACATTTCAGTGTGCTGACTTACTGTTTTGTGCATTTACTTGTCTTGACATTTTTATTATTTGGCAATCCTAAATTTCTGGGAGTCCTAGATTGGAATTTTGGTGATTTCTATATTTCTGGGTGTTTTTTTTTTTTTTTTCCCCTGTATTCTGTAGATGTCCTGTACATCTATGTGGTTTTATTAGTAATTATTATTTATATATAATTTATCCAGAAGCATTTCAAACAGTTTCTCATCAGTCTGTTACAGCTGACCAGTCTCTCTCAAGTACAAGTTGTCTAAGGTAGATACAGGATAAATTCTGCTTTCCCAGTTCTTCCAAGCTGCCTTGCCAGATGGAGGGGGGAGTAATTGCTTTTGTGAGTTGGGAAGGTAAGATTTAGCTTTTACATACTTCAACAGTTAGGAAGACTGATTTCTACTGATAATAAATACTTCAGAGAAGTCAAAGGAAAACATTTAAACAGGAATATTTTGGGGAAAAAAAAAAGCCAAATTGCAAAGTGTTTTCTGTTGTTTGTCTGTCTCAGTGTTAAGCATGTAGTGGGACACTTCTGTAAATCAGACCTGTAAATATATTAACAGTTTACTAAAAGGGAGGAGGTAGCTGGACAGAAAAGATACCTCCTTGACTTTGTGTATATATCCTAGGATAAATCCTGAACTGCAAATAAAATGCAGGTGAAACCACATTGAGACTCAAGGCGAATATCCAAGTAAATTGAGGAAACCACACTGGCCTCCTACCATGACATCATGCTTTTTATGAAGCATTAGTAACTCCTGCACCCCTTGAAGTGTTGTGCCTGGCCAAAGAAACCCAAGTTTCAATCTGGAGAAAGGCTGCAGTGTTAAGGAAGCAGTGCGCCATGGTCTCATCGGCTTCACTGGCATATGTCAATGAGCAGTTTTCCTTTGCTCACAGTATCTTTGGCATCGTTATGATTGGTGACATAGATACTTACCTACTCTTGTATATTTTGCATCAAATAGTGATTTTGTGATGCCAAGCATACGGGAGTTAGTGGATGAGCTATCAGAGCTCTTTGCCACTCCGCAGACAAGAGGAACTGGGCTGCAAGTCCCTTTGTTTCCCTCCTAGTTTCTAAAGTTCAGGTGCTGGCTGATGGGCAGCTGCAGGTGACTTAAGCAAGATTTCTCATGAAGGAGAGTTCTGTGAGGGTATGTTTGAATCCCCAAAATGGAGAGCTCAGTGTTTTAGCCACGGAGAAATTTCAGTCAGGCAAATGAAGCAGTATATACTTGGGGACTGGCAAAAATATTTACCATTAAGACAACCAGTAATAATTAGTGGTATCTGCCATGGAAACACGGTAATATAGAATAATAACAAAAAGCCGTGTTTTATTATTGTGGTTTATGCAAAGACCTTTTCAGTCAATTACGTATGTTTTGTATATGAAAACATTGTATCAGCAGTCCTGTCAACTGAATTCAACTGATGTAAGCACAGGCACCTTTTTAAAAAACAAAAACAAACCTAAAGCAATATTGATGTGGAGGTACCAGGAACTAAAAGGGAAACTGACACCCATCTCTGTTCACACAGTGCTTCATGGGTGAGACAGCCGACAGGACTGCAGGTAAGTGAAAAATAAATTGGTGGCTTTTGTCAGGTGGACTCTTGGGTGTCATAAACTGGACTGAAACTACTTAATTTCATGGAGCATGGTAAACTAGTTGGTCACTGAATCACAGGATATTGTTCTTTAAATTATTAACTCTATGTAAGCGTTTCAGTGTTTTACAAATTTCTGCTCCTTTCTAGTTTTGCCTCTTAGATGGTGTGGGTCAGTGGTGGATTTTTTTGAGTACTCCTATAGTAATTTTGTCTTTTAAGTATTTCAAAATGTATTTCTTCCCATGGGCTATTGAAGATCTGTGATTTATGGGTTATAATGTTCTTCAGGTCAGCAAAACTGTCATGTGGTCTAAAGATGGGACTGTGATCTTTATCAGCTGGATTAACTTTCCATTAACTTTCTGTGACTAGAACGCGGCTTTGATTATTCTGCATTATTCCTTTGTACAAAATAAGGTCGTTCTCTGTGTATTTTAGTTTTAACAGAACCAGACTGCCACTGACCATCAGCTTTTGCATGCATAGACTCTCTCTTTCCTGGCAAGGCTTTAGGCCCAGATCCACAAAAGGATTAGATGCCTTAAGTGGGACTTAAATAGGATTTAGGCATTGAAAGCCCAAACTGAGATCCTCAATATCCCCACTGAACTGCCACCTAACCTTAGAAGTTGCCTAACCTGTGTGAGTACCTAGGTTTTCAATATCCAGCTTTCCCGGGTGGCCAGCTGCTTTGGATGTTCCCAAGCACTTCCATCCTAACAAGGCTGAGCCTCTATGCTCCCATCTTTCCCCTCCATGTCCTGAGAGACTTCAGAAAGCACAAGCACATCTCGGAAAATGGTGGATTTCTATGTTTGATGTATCTTGATTTCTCCATCTGTGTCCTTGAAGGAAAGTACCCTCTGCTAGGTTTCTTTCAGAAGCAGTCTGGGAACCTACAAAAAGATAGCAAAATGAAGAAATTTGAGTTTCATTGCTGAAACACGAAGGTCCTAGAGAAGAAGTGGGATGGTGGATGTGTGTAGCCTTTGCCATGTCTTACTGGCTGTCTTGAACTGTTCTCTGCTTGGTGATGGCCACTCATGAATTTGCTGTCACTGCACAAAACATGGGGATAACTAGTAAGGCTGAGGGCTTTGTCACAAGAGCAGAGCATGTGAAAATTTGGTACAGAATTATTATTGCTGCTAGGCTTTTTCTTGCAGGATTCAGACCCTGCTGTTTTGTGACAACAGTTTTGTGGAGAAGAACCCCTTTCTGTAAGAAGTCACTTAGGGTTTGACCTGTGATTGCCTTGTACATAGCTGGTGTTTTGTGTTTTTGAGAGCCAGACATGGGAGTTGTGTGCACAACCAGAAATAATAATGGCTTTTTTAGGGCTTGAGTTTCAAGACTTTCTGGAGCTGTGGCTGGATTGGTAGCTGTCTCACTCTGCAGAGGCCAAAGCAAATAATGTCTTGTTAGTAGCTGAGTAAGTGGTCCTGTGCCATCACTTATTTCTCAGCTGTACTCGTGACATTTTGTGTGTTCTCAGCCATGTCTGTTGTTTGTTTAAATCCTGCTCAGTTCCTTGATTTATCAGTTTTCTGTAGACTTTTGTTCGAGCAGTCCCAAACGCTATCCTATTTCAAATAGATGCATCCTTATCAGCAAATAGTCTTTCATCAGTAACTTTAACTCTTTCACACACGTCTGCATATATTCAATTTGACCTTCTGTATTTTAGTATTTATAAATATATCTATATTATAAACATATAAGTATTTAGGAAATCTGTTAGAATTTTTCCTGAATCATCTGCTTTTTGTGCAAGAGTTGTACAGGCATGTGCTTGTACCTTTTATCCACATTTTTAGACCAAGCTTATTTTTATCTTTTTTTTTTTTTTTTTTTTCCTTTTCTTTCTCTTTTCCCTTTTTTTGTTTTGTTTCTTTCCCTGAAAGAGAGATCTTTTTCTCAGGGAATTCCTGGTTTTCTGATTTGCCAAAGACTGTGCAACCTTAATATTTGTGGCTTCTTTTGATTTATATACATGTGCAATCCTGACAACAATGCAGAGCATAAAGCATCTTTGTATAGAGGTATAGCCTAGAAACTATATAAACACACAGAAAAAAGAGATACTCTTACACAGTGAATAAATTTAATGTATAGTAACAAATGCTATGTGTGTTTCTTACAAAGCCTAGTTGCGTTTATATAGAGGCAGCTAAAATTTGCAGCACTGTCTACGATAGTGACATCTTAGCAGCTGAAAATATTATTTGTTTATATTTAAAACTGGTAGGAGATCTGTTATTTTAATTGAGACTATGTGTTATACATTAACCTGTAACTTTCAATCCACTAACTTCATGCTTTCAGAATAGCGTGCTTAAATTTATTTTGGTATTTTAATGCCTACAAACATTGGCTCCTAAACACATCTTTCCTAATTTAATTTGATTTTTTTCAGTTATGTGTCTAATAATCTCACAGTGGCATTTCAGGGACAGTTTTGTAAAATTTGTTGGGGGCAGTTTTGTGAGTGTTCCTGTCTTGCTGTTTTACCTCTTAGTGCAGCAGATGGACTCCTAGACTTCCATGGTGACGATAGCATTTTATATAGTGAAAAAACTGAGCAGTATCAGGTACTGCCATGTATGTTAGACTTACATACCTGTACCTAATAGCATACTTTATATTAGGTGTCTAAAGTAACCCATTGCTGACTGATTGCAGGAAGGAGCTGGTGTTGTGTGTGTGTTAAATCATCAGATGCAGTGAATGTATGACTGCTGTATGGAACCCATTTTAGGTTTAGGAAGTTCAGCAAATAGTTGTGCCTTGGTGGTTGTGCTCACTTGTGTGCTTGCTAAATCCTATATATACAGTGCTTCCGTTTGCTGAGTTACTCAGTGAGCTTTTAATAGTCAACTTAATTTTAGTGAAGGTTCAGTTTAGTAACTCTTGCAATTAGTGGAAAGTCTTGCCAGTATTCATCTGGTAAACCATATTACATATGATATGCACATGCCTGGTACATGCAGAGGTAAAAGATAACAGATCAGTTCTGATGGACCCCATCATGACTGGCTTTTCAGGATAAATTACAGAACCTTTTAATTACTGGGGGCAACCTTGCAGAAAATTGAATCTTGAGTTTGCACAGAGGAGGAAGTTTGGTCTCCCTTGCTCACCATTGTTTCCCAGTACTGACAGCAGCTCTGTGAGCTGGGGTCCCTGGGTACCTTCAGGCCGCGGGCTTCATGTCAGCACCACTGACATGCTGCTGCTGAGCTGGGCTTAGAGCTGGGGTCCAGGAGGTGAGTCTGCTGCTTGACTCTTTTAAGGCATTCTTATGGGTTGTTTTATGGATATGGGTAAAGGACTGCAGGTGAGATGCTTTTTTTGCCCTCGTAAAAAATGGAGCTATGACTTCAGCCAGCCAGATTGTATCCTGCAAAATGAAAATACCAGGGGCAATAGTTGTAACTAAGGATTAACTTGGAAATAAAGGCAAAGGTACAACAACCAAATGCAGCAAGAGTGTTGTGTTGGTTTGTTTGTTTTTTTTTCTTTTTTGCTGAATGAATAAGTTAATACATGAGTCTGACTGACGTTGCTGGAAAATTAAGGCCCACGTGTCCTACAGGACAGGTTCTGCAAGGACAGTTAGCCCTGGCAACAGTGCTCTCATCTGAACTAGAATTTTTCAAATCCATCAATACCCAAAATGCAGGGTCTTCTGACATAATAAGTAGAAATTGTGTACTAGAGGAGGCACAAAGGAGTATGGTGCCTTTACCATCATGGTGTCCCTTGCTCAGAAGTAAATGCCAGTAACTTCTGTATGGAGGGAAACTCAGAAGCGCAGGTTCCACTCCAGCCCACTGTGCTACAGAGCACTGTCTTGGAACTGTCTTGTGTGTGCAGGGCCTTACTCCAGTTATAAATACACTGATTTAAGTAAAAGTGGTAGTAATTTTTTGCTGCAGAAGCCTGATGTAGAAAAAGTGAGACTAATAGGCCCCTATCAATTTTGGTGAAGAACAGACAGTAGAGAACTCTGATTTATAGGAGGATGTAGGCATGTGATGATCTTTGCGTATGAAATCATTCTCTGGCCGTGTGAAAAGTCATACAGAATAAAGCCGTGGCTTCACTGAGATCAGTGGGAATCAGTCTTGATACCATGGTAGATTCTGTATGCTCTGCTGTGCTCTTCTTGCTGGTGACAGAAACCCTGGTACAGACTTCAGCAGAATCCTTACCATTGATTTGGGTTTGATCTTTACAGGAAAGATATCACCGTTAGTAATATTGTGGACTAAAAAGAAAAAAAAATACTGCCAAAGACAGAGGTTTAAAGCTTTCTATTTTATATTTTGACCCTGTTGCTGTGAGTGGTGCCAGCACAGAAATTGAAATGTCTCTGAGGCTTTTTGCAAAGCAGAGCAAAAGTGTTCTTTTTTTCACCAGTTTTTCCACTTAAAGGGTGCTGCATTTTGAATGGCATTCATAAACAGCCTCAGAAAAGTATTAATACCTACCTTGTAGGAATATTTGTTTGCAAAATATGTAAACTCCTTGACAGAAAAGAGCCATGAGAAATTCCAGGTGGTTATTTCTCTGTGACAGAAGTCTGTATCTAGTCCTATTTTAGTCTCCTTTATTTATAACAACACCTTTGAATATAATTTCCAAGATGTTTAGGTATCAAACTACATGATAATGAGGACAGAGGGTACATCATAAGTCTACAAATATGTGTGAGGAGATGGTGAGCTTAACCTACCAGGTGAAAGAAAGGTTAGTATAGCAACTGCATGAACACATCAAAGCATGCACCTAGTTTGCTGCACTAACCTAATTATCCCTGCTATAGATATGTTTGACAAACATATCCATAGCCCAGATACTGTTACTTCTCAGTGGGAAATAGCAGAAGGATTCTGTTTGGTTGCCAGTTGACTGAATCCTTCCTTCTATTTCCTTGCATTACTCTTTTCAAGGACTTTCTTTGCTCATTTGATGTACAGAAACTTGCCTCTTTCTTTTTAATGGTGGAAGAACATTGTAAGATGGGAAGGATTCAGACTAATGAGATGGATGTAAAATTATTTCAAAGCAAGTCTGATGAGGACTTAATCCTATTTTAATCAAATACTACCTTAACCAGCCAAAAGTAAGCTTTTATCATTCATGCTGAAAAATATATATTCTAGTGCCCTCACTGTTTCTCAGCAAGCATGTTGCATCCTCCGTGTAATACTACAACAGGGTGTTTTTGAGCATCCCAGCGTTGTTGACTTTCTCCACAAACAGTGTGATCTGAAACGTAAAGAGGCAGGATTACCCCAGCACTTCCCATCCCACAGAAATGCAAGCCAGTGCCCTGTTCTTTGACACTAAAACATGGCCTGCTGTTGGCAAGCTGTGGGCTTTAATAGGCCAAGACTGTGGGAAACTTCTTAGCTTTTTGGTCTTTCTTCTTCTGTAAAGTCTGTTATGCAGGGAGGTACAGCTTCTAAATATGGTCGTATTTAATTCCTGTCCCTGGAGCCTAACTGACAGATTGGGAGTGTGGAGGATGGGAGTGGGCTGAAAAGAGGAGCAGAAAACACAGGATGTATACATACACTAAAATGGAGCAAAACATAAATGAACTTAGGTGAACACAGAGGGGATCTGTTTTAGGGCCACTCTTAATGCCTGTTTTTGATGGCTTGTGGTGAAAATCAGCTCTAAAAGATGCTATTTATGTCTCCTTTGAATCAAGTTTGCACAAACCCATTAGCCAGCAGTTCTAATTGTAGAGAATGGAGGTGAAATTTGGATATGTTTTTGTTCTGAACTGTACTATTTTCACTGCAAAGTTTAAACACAAATAAAGAGGTGCGAGGTGTCCTTTTGTATACACATTTTGTATTAGCTACTTCTGTTCAGAAGCTCATTGGCGCTGATCTAGCCAAGGGTAATTTGCTCATCAAAGACATCTGAAATGTTTTTTTTCTTAGGTGTAAACTTGGAACTTATCCACTTTCTTTCAAAGTGTTATTGTGGATTCCTGTTTTTGTTGCAAGTGTCAAAACATGTTTGTTGACAGAGTTGTTTTCTGGTTTGAGAAAGCAGGTGAACATTGCTATGTTTTAGTGACTCACTTTGCTCTCCGTGTTGAAAATAGAGTTTTCAGCTCTCCAAATTTTTTGCTTGATCCATGTTGGCCATTTGAATTTTCTTATGAACCCTGCTTACAAGGTAGTTTCTGCCTGCTTGATTCTTTTGGAGGAAAACACTGACTTTTCCCTATTTCTAGCAAACTCTTCATGATTTTCTCTCTTTCCGCCATCATAATGTTTATTTTGTCTGGGTGATCACTAAACCTGGTTTTTCTTTTATAAATAGAAGAGAACTGAAGCTTTGAGAAAAGGCATTTTTAGTTTGATTTTTGAGTGCTGAGCTGCTATGACTGTAAGGAGGATTGCATCTTACATGAAGTTTTACTTAATGTGTGTAGTAGTAACATAGGCGTGTTGTGAGCTGTTATTTTTTAAAACAATCAGTGCATGGAAAATGAAGGAAAAACTATTCCTTTGATGCACATATGCATCTTTGCTTGTCACCTGTGTGTGCTCATACCTGGAGGAAGCGATGTAGTCTAATGAAAAGAGCAAGGGACTGGTGGTCTGGAGGTGGGCTGCATTCTGGCTCTTCCCCAGTCTGCACAATGATGTAAAATGCTTTGAGATATCTGGATGAAAAGCGTTATAAAAGAGCTAAGTGTTACTTAAGCCTGCTTAGACAGACAGTAGGCTTTAGTCTGTATTATTTTCTGCCTTGTGTGTTGCATGCAACCACAAGGAGAGCCTTTTGTTCTTGCTCACTGGCTGTTCATCCTCTTATTCCAGTTTTAATCAAGTTATTGGGTGGTAAAGCATACAGCAGCTACTGGTGCAACAAGGAGGTGCGTGAATAGCAAACATGCTGAGCTATGAACACCAACTAGGATTTTTTTGGTGGATTTCTTTCCAATGCCTCTGGAAGAACACTGGTCCTCTCAGTGTGTTGCTGTGGGGAGATGGCAGATACACAGTGTCCTGTGATTGTCCACCTGACTGGCATTTCTTCAGTGTCTTGCATTGTGCTCCCTATTCTGCTCTGCTAAAAGGCCACTCTTGTCTTCTCTAAACAACAACAGGAGACTAATGGGTAGCTTTAGAGCTCTGCCATTGATATTTCTCTATTTCTTGTTTTATTAGTCTATGTGCCACTTAAAAAAGTAACCTCTAGGGCAGGACTTCAAAATACCACCACTGAAGAAGAATCTTCTTTGCTGCACCATGTAGTGGCTGTACTAGGCCCCTCTTGTCTGCAGGACTGTGCACAGAAAGACCCTGTCTAGTAGCAGTCAAGCAGCACATGCTGCCCAAATACTTGTTTTACTCTTTCCTCTAGGTGAGGACAGCAGGCTGGGTTGGTTTCTCACTTAGTACATCCAATGTAGCTGGAGATCCTCACTCTAAGAACACGTCTGTAACAGCAAGTGAAGATTTCTAAAAGTGGATCACTAACCTGGAAAAATTGTATATGTTGTGTTACAGGAAGTCTCTGAGCCACAAATACATGGATGTCAGGAAGAGTAGTCTGGAGAATTGTCACTATATGCCTGCCCCAAGACCTTCACTAAGCTTCTGCTGTTTGCCACTGTCCCAAACAGGCCTATAGTTGTGAGTGGCCCTTTGGTTTCACCTGCTGTGACCATTGTTCTAGATGGAGCAGAACACAGATGACTACTAATATATGTGTGTGTATGCATGTAGATAATAGCTTAGTGGACACTCACTGTGGATTATATAGCAGTGGGGACATTAACTGCAATCCCTTTATTGACAGTTACTTTTGGACTTTTTTTTTTTCTCTCTGGCAGTGTATGAAAATGCTGTCATACTTTGTGCTTAAGGGTCTAGCAAATTCAACAAGTTTGTTTCTTCTTGCTCTTTGGATTTCTTCTGTGTCAAGAACTTGAACTCCTGCAATTCAAGCCCTGTAGTATTTGTAATCCAGTGTGCATGGTCACCAGAATTAAATTTGCTTTTTAAAAAATTATTTTGTTTAATTTACTTCTTGACTAATTCACAGCTGTAAAAATAAGGCTGGGCTGTGACTAAAAGAGATAACCTAAAACTTTAGTTAAACAAGAAGTTTCCTTTTGCATCAGAAATGGAGCCTGGACCCTCACAGTTTTAATGTCTGAGAGGGGATGATACCTCTGGTGTGGAATGTGAATGTTGCTTTTGTGACTGGCAGAATGTGATGTTATCCTGTGACTCAGGGCTTTCACCTCCTCATTTTTAAGGGACTGTCCCACCTCTGAAACTTAGGAGCTTCTTAAAAATATTTACGTAATTAAAAAACTTAATCATCTCCAGAATACCTTTGTCTAGAGTTTCTGGAAAGCCTATAGGAGCTTGATACATGATTTTTTTTTAATTTTTTTTTAATGAAGCACCTGCTTTCTTTGCCTAGCTCAGTTGTGCAGCAAGGTTGTTTTTACAGTGCTAAGAAGTGAGCAATATATTCCATATGCCACCAAGCTTTGTAGAGAATCCTGCTGATGACAATTTCACAGCTGCTGAGAAATAGGCCAAGCTTTGCCTACAAAGTGACAGTAAAGGAAAGAGTTTCAGTTCTATTGGGATTTGCCATACGTTCTCCCCAACTTCATCCCTCTGAAAGGAAAGTGCTAGCACTTCCAAACTATGTTAACAGCAGATGGTGGCACAAACCAATTTCTACGGCAAAGCCATTTGGTCAGGAAGTATCAAAAAATGTTTTGGAATTGTGGAAATGAATTCTTGGCAGCAGGGTTACCAGCAGCCTACCAAGAATGAGACATGAAACAGCAACTTAGCAAACCCAAAAGCTTTTATAACCCTGAAAAAAATTACTGTGGTTGAACAATTTAGAAGTTAAAACCTTAACTCCTAAAGTTAAAGGTCTGGGCTTCAAAAATGTTCTTTGTATTACAGGTGTTTCAAAAATTACATTCTTAATTTCTGGACACCAATTGCTTGACCAACTACCAAGAAAGCAGCCTTCAAAATATGCAGAATGACCTCCAGCTGAGACAAGCTTAATATAGCTCCTAGTGGCCTAGTCAGGTGGAACCTTCCCTTTTGGCTCAGCTGATTTGCTGCCCACAGACCATGAAAGTCCCAGGGCTCTGCTAACATACAGGAACACAAAATTAATGTGGAAGCAGCACAGGCCATGCTACTGGTGGCTTATGTCTAGTAGTTGTGTGTGTCTGGGGGCTGTTGGACATGGCGGGGTCCTTTGGTGACTTCTACAGCTGACCAAATGTACCTCTTCAGAGAGCCCTTGGAGAAATACATGTTTCTTTTTAGAAGTGTGCCATAGATGTCTGTATGTGCCATAACTCTGAACTAATCAGTGACGTGTTTTTCCCTCCCTCATTTTTGCTGTGAGTGTTGCTGTACCTGTAGTGCCATATGTTGGAAATGGTTTGAGAGAACTTCTCATAGACGTGGGACATAAACAATACTTGCCAAGATGTCTTATTTTATCTATTCTGTAACAAATGTAGACCAAATTACGTGGTAATGTCATGTCACCAGAAACACAGAGCAGATGGAAGTATCTTTCCACATACTCTTTCCACTGTTATTCTGATGAAAGGAATTTGTTTCTCTCCTTCTGTCGAGCCTGCTAGCCTCTGGCAAAGGATGCAACCCTCAGCGAGAACTTTACTACTAATGTTAAGTGACCATCTGATTTAAATACATTATCACTGTGGCCAGGCCAATTTGTTCTGTTTGTGTAAGGTAACTTAAACCAAGTAATGCTATTCCAGGTTGAGGAGAGCTTGGGCAATGAACCCTTGCAGAAGTAAATGTTCAGCTTTTATGAGGAAGCCTTCACGGGCCCAATAGTGGGCCCTTTGGAGACTAGTGCTAATAAAGCAAGTGCCAGGTCTCTGATCAGTACTTTCCTGTACAAAAGTAAGTGGTTTGCAAGCTGCCAATGAAGTGCTGACAAATAACTCCCGATGTGTTGTGAGCAACAGAAAAGCAGATACCCTCCATGCTTCTGTTTGTTGTGAGTGATGTTTGAGTTGATGGAAGCATAGTTCTTGGGTTGAAAACACGTGAAACCAAAGTCAAAAGGGAGTCAGTATAATCATTAACTGACTCACCTTCTAGATGTGACAAGTAATGAACCAGTCTAAACTTGCCTGGAGCTTTCTTTGGGACAATACCCACAGGGGAAACCATCTTACGCTCAAGTGAACCGTTATCAAATGGGCCCTCTATTTTCCCCAAATGCCAGCTCTTTTCTGTCTTGTCTCTAACCACCTGAGGACATATAACTGCTGATCTCAGCATCCCAGCCAACATTTGCATCTTGGGACTTGAGTACATGGTAGTAAAATCCCCAACACAGCCTTTTTTGCAAAAATTGCATATGCTTTTTTTCTTACTAGCCTGCTCCCATAACCAGGGAAACATTTTGTCTGCCCGCGTTGGGATTTTTGCCTTTGCAAACCTCTTTAACCAGCATTTGGCTCTTTCCACTTTCTTACTTTGATTTGGATGACTGCCTGAAGCACCTGCTAATGGCCTGAAGCGTTCAAGCCGAAATTTGCAGGTTGCGTCCCACACGCACTCAGACTGTTCGGTACCTGCCTTCTGGAGCACCTGCTACGTGGCTTGGGCTTGCAAGCCTGCTCCGTATCTGCTGACAGCAGCCCTCCTCACAACATTGCCTCCCTTCAGCTTTGTGCTGCTCTCTTTCCTGCTCACCATAGCCTGTACTTCAGCTTTGCCTTGGCCTTCAAGGTAACATCAATGTTGTCTTGTTTGTTCTAATGCTTGAGTGAAGAACGGCATTTCCCTCAGTACATGGGAACAAAGGTGATACAAAGGTAAACCAGTCGTTGTGGTCACCCACATGATCAGACTTGATTTTTAAAAAAAAGATTTAAAGGGAACTTGTGACCTGGGAGAACTTGCTGAAATCGGCTTGTAAGTCAATGGTGATTTGGTGTTCAGAGAATGTAGGAAATGGCATTTCCACTTTAACAAGAAGGACCAAGGAAAGTTCAAGAGACTCCTGTTTTAAATGCCCCTCCCTTTCTCCTGATCTTCCTGCCTTTTGAGGATCTCTGTAGACTTTTCGGTTACTTCTGATGCCTAAAGGAAGGTTGATAGAGAAGCTTTTTAGAATTAGCTCTATAGGCTGCATGTCATATACTGCCCTGGAAAGTGGCAACCCTAATGAAGATTTTCAAGGTAACAGCTTCCAGCAGAGAATTGTCCGATTGTGCCTCGAGAAGCTTCCAGCAGAGTTGTGGCCTGTGCTGAGGGTGTAATTTATATGGACCTTCCCTTTCCAAAAAGGCATTTGTTTTCTCTGTTAGAAGAATGCAGTTAACTGCTACAGAAATTTACATATGGACTTTCTGCCTAGATACCTATGCTTGTGTTACCTGTTGGTCCCTTTAGTGGCAGGATCATCCTCTTCCCTATGAGCTATATTCCTTAATACAGCCACATTGTGCCCTCCACCCACCTTCCACATTAGTGCAACATGGGGTCTCCCCCAGGAATAGAAGCATCTCCCTACGTGCCTGGGCTGGAAACTGGGACTCTTCTGCACCAGTGACATCTGCTCTTGCAGAACTGGGCAGGGCAAGGGTTGATTATTTTTCCTTCACGCTTTCCTTTGGTTGCCTCAAAATAACCCTAATTAATTTTGTGGAGAGTTTAGTTTGCTTCCATGATGGGACTGCTCTTTGTGCAGATCTCTTGCATGCTATATTTAGGTATGGTTTTTGGAACACCATGTGACCCGAATCAGATAACTTCTGAACTAGTAATCATCTCTTTGACACTTATTCCCTCCACGGCATTGGGGTGTTTTATGCTTGTTTTCTTACATGCAAAATAAAAACAGATACACCCATCTGCCGCGTGAAAGCTGCTGCCAGGGTCAACAAATATTTAAGACCTTGATTTAAGCTAAAATTTGTTTTATTTTTTCTACTGTAGGCATAGTTTTATTGTTTCTTATATGTTTAACTTCAGAAAATTATTCTTTACCATCTTAGTTTTTCTTAATGAAAGACCCTGTTTCAACATTTTCAAAGAAGGAAACAGAGAGGGAAAAAAAAAACCTAAATAACCTCACTTACTGTCCCACGGAAACTTTCTTCCTTTATCAATCCATGTAGATTCAAAGCCCAAAACACTAACCTGAACTATTTCCCCTTGTGTTGACTATGCCCCTTTCCTTAGCAGGGGAAGTTAACTATCTGCTTGGGTTTTTTTCCCTGATTCTTCAAGTTATGCAGCCTGACTTGTGTCCTGTCATCATCCACTGCTTGAGGCCACACAAGTCCTGGAGGAAGCCAAGTTCCATTTGGCTTCACAACCAGCATGGCTGGGTTTGGAGCCTGTTATCCATCTCAAGCCATCATCTCTTTGTTGCACATGTCCATAATTTGTTTTCTGTGTCTTTGCTGCTTCTGCAGGGAGTTGTGGCACTGGCATTTCTTTTGGCTTCACCTTTTTTTTTGTTCTGACACCTTAAGGCCTTTGGATAGGCATTTGAATCAAGAGGCCTTTTTGGCCTTCAGTAGTTGGAAGGGAGCTTGATTTGACCAGGTGGGTAGGTAAAGAATAGGAGAAATTATGGGAATACTTCTCATGCTTTAGGAAGTAGTGGACAGAGAGGAGCAGAGCCCATCTGTGCTGCAAGGCAAATTTAATAAATCTAGTTATAAATAGTGANTTTTTTTTTTTTTTTTTTTTTTTTTTTAAATTTTTTTAATATGCCTTCAGCATTACATCTTTTGCCCGAATCCTATTCCTTCCCTTCTCCAATAGCAGTAAAAAGCAAAACAATACATGTAACAAAAATCATCTTTGAGGAAAAGGCAGATATTTCATTATTTGCCAAAGACTGCAATGTGTGTCTGTCAGAGAGAAAAAAAAACACATTCTTTTATTTGAATCTCTGAAATGTAACTGCACCAGACTATTTGGGGGAAAATTTGTTTGAAGATGTATTACGTTCCACGATCAAATGGAAAAAATGGCACCTGTCATCATATTTAGAAAACAGCTGGGTAACATGGCCAAGTGCCACAGCCTCTTTTCACATGGCCTTTATGCTGAAACCATCCAAGCTCCATTCTCAGCAACTGAAGAAACCCTGTGCCTTTAAATGGTTACAGAAGCATCTACTTAGGGGCCAGCTCTCATTGCAGCAAAGCCTGCTTCTGATGCTCCTAATTAGCAGTTAATGGATTAGACTTTACTTTTATAACCACCCCAGCAGGCACTCTCCTGTAGTATTTTTCAGCTATTTTTGGTAGAAGATATATTCCATTGTGCAGCTCTTCATGCTTTCATTTTGAGCATGCAGAAAATATTAGAAATAAATCTCTGAGACTATTTTAGCGCTCAAATGCATAATTTAAGTCTGATTAAGCGTTTCCTAAATGTGTTTTCTTTTATCTAATATCTTTTAAAAAATGTAATGGGTTAATTGCCCTGTCTGATCTCAACTTTGATGCAAAGTCTCCTACATACATACATATTGTTAAAATATTTATATACTTAGTGAAAAACTTGTTGGTTGTTTTTTAAATTTCCAACACAGCTCAAATATATATTAATTTAGGAAAAAAATGTTCCAGTAGAACACAGTGCAGGTACCTGCAAAAGCAGAGGTGCTTCAGGAGTTAGATGGACATGTAGAAACTGATGACTTTTATACTTCTTTTGAGTGAGAATAGCAATGAGATTAGTAGCATTCAAAATTTGCAGTGCTATATGCACATGTGTATAGCATATATGCACATACAGGATGTGTCAGTATGTATGCAAAGCTGTGCATGTGCACATATATCTATGTTTAATATATAACTACATTTACACAGATTTTAATTGGAGGATTATAATATTTCCTCTTCTGGGAATTACTTTTGATGCCAGTTTCTAGCAGGTGACCTAGCTCACTGAGACTGCTTTTGAACCTTCTTTGAACCAGGCCACCCTTCCAGTAGGGCAAGGTCTAACATTGGTTGGACTGGAACAGGAGGGGGAGCTCTCACTGCACCAGCCAGGAAAGAGGGGAACGAGGTACCCAAGCCAAGGGAAACTCGGGGAGCAACCACCAGCTGCAGGTGAGCTGTGCCCTCACTCTGCCTCCACTTACTGTGGTTCCTTCACCTAAGTGGAAAGCTAGGCTTCTCCATCCCTTGCTTGAATCAGTAATGAAGAAAAAGAAAAAAAAAAAAAAAAAAAAAAAAAAAAAAAAAGGATTTGGCTCAAGTGATAAGTAATTCCAAGTTATATCCATGGCTTGCAGCAAGGGAAGTGCCACCCACAAGGCTCCCAGTTTGAAAGCACATTTGTATTCTCATCCTGATGCAGCAGCGTGCTTGTTAACTCCAAGACAGGCACTAAACTGGTACAGTCGTGTTTCTTGAAGGTGGCAAGTTCCAAAATGCTGTCCAAAAAAAATGTGGGAGCTGCTATTTTTATATAGCAAATACTATAAAGAAAAAGCAGGGAAGAAGAAGGAAAGTCTTGGTAGTGGTTGTTACATGAAATAGCTCTCCGTGTCTGTTGGGATAAGAGCAACCTTTGTCATGGTTTTTGAGGAGGACAAGTTTGGGCTTTTCTACTGTCATATAGCACCATGGTGAAGAAGGAGGAGGACTAGGACTAGGCAGGCTGGGAAGAAGCCAAAGAGCTGTTGTTCCCTTTCTTCTCACTGCACCTGCCTGTGCTGTAGGTGGGCAGTAGAGGGATGTCTGCTGGACTGGGCCAATCTCACTTTTTTTTGCTGGAGCAGGTCCTTACTGTTTTATCCATTTCCCATTGATGACTTTTCAGGACAGTACAGGAAGAATGCCTCTTGCTTGAAACAAGGCTGCAGTCAAGTTTCTCTGAAATTATTTTGTTTGTTCACTTGTAATCAGTCAAAGCTATTCCAACATGTTCAGATGTGCTCTTGTATGTCCCTTAAGAAATAATGTCAAGATCAAGAGATTCC
>VWZI01023873.1:17957-36854 GCA_013396835.1 Psilopogon haemacephalus | reverse complement strand
TTTTTTTTTTTTTCTGTCTCAGTAAAACTTGGTGAAGTGATACTGTGTGTTTAACTCTCTCTCAGCCAATAGTCTAATTTCTCACTCAAATTCCCCAATTAGCTCAAACCAACACAAATGGTTTTAAACTGGAAGAGGGGAGATTTAAACTAGATGTTAGGAAGAAGTTCTATACAGTGAGTATAGTGAAACACTGGAACAGTTTGCCCAGGGAAGTTGTAGATACTCCCTCCCTGGAGGTGTTCAAGGTGAGGTTGGATGAGGCCTTGAGCAACCTGTTCTAGTGGGAGATGTCCCTGTCTATGGTGGGTGTTTGGAATCAGATGATCAACAACAAAAATTTTAAAGGTTAATTGACAAATATCAAAAATGAGCTGCACAATGCTTCCTCCTGGTGCAAGCAACTAAGAAGACTGAAATTATCACCACTGAAGTCTTTCAGAAGAGGGACCTCATATGACTGTTGGACACATATCACAGCACTGATCCTGCCCTGAGATGTGGAAAGTCCTTCCCACACATCTTTTCAAAGATTAGATCATTCAATTCATAGCCATTGCACCTATGGCAAAAGTAATGTGAGTGAATATTTCTATATTAGATGATAAATTCACAGCAAATTTGGGTAAAGTACCCATTTATGATATAGATAATGTGATGTTGTTGGTTTGGTTGTTATCAATATGTCTCAAAGTTAGTGCAGATTTGTTATCCTGGCTGACAGGACTTTTGTCTCTTTAAATTAATATTTGGAGGATGGCACTTTCGAAAAGCCTATCCAAAATGGTGAGAGCAGCTAAAATGAATAACACACTCAGTGTCTTGTTTCCAAGTCAGTGAGAAGCAGGAAGTTTTTGACCTGGAATTCTTGTATCTCACAATCTATATTCTCAAAAATATTAGCATTATTGGAAGGTATTTCAATGGCAAAAGAAATAGTAGAGAAGAAAAAAGGTGTACTCCTAAATTGCTTGAGATTTTCAATAAAAAAAAACCAAAACAAAACACTGAGGTGCTGAAGAAAAGCTGCTTATGTGTGTAGGATAGACAGCCACGGAGAACAGCAATATTTTGGTGACAGAAAAACTTCTGCTTGAAGGCAAAGAAATTTGTCAGTTTCCCCAGGGCACCAAAACCTCATTGGAGTGAACACTGGATTTGTGGCAAAACCTACACATGGCACTGCAGGAAGAATGCATAAAACTGTGTACAGCTGGTTTTCACTGTTTGGCTTTGTACTGGAAACTCAGTTAACTAGATATCTTGTTGATGGAGACAAAGGAACAATATCCACAGATGCAACACCCTCCCTCTCAGGGGGGTTTACACTTGAATTTATATCATTTAAGTTTGCTTCTTATCTTAATAAAGATTTGCTAGTTTATACTTTCCCTTCAAGTAGGAATGGATGGTGCTTTGGAATACGGTTGGTAGTTTCCTTAGTTCTAAAATGTGTTTTGAATTAGTTATTTTATTTCTTTGTGAAAACTCAGGAAGAAAACACCAGGAACAAATTAGGATAGGCTTATTCATGAAACTTCTCTGACTACTTCTAAAGTCAGCCATGAGAATATATAAGATAGATGAAGTCCAAAGTTAATATGGAAGAGTATCTAAACTTTCCAAAATAAGAATATTTTTAAATATGGGAAAATAACAGGTTTTAAAATTGTAATTAAAAAAAAAATTAGTAACGTTGTTTGAGAAGGTAGGAATTTTGTTTCAAAGTTGATTTTATAATTCCTGCAGTCTTTTCATATTATATCAATGTATGCCATAAAATAGCCATGCATAAACTGCTGACAGATTATAATATGGCATTGGTTAAAATGCTCTATTGCTTTTCATTTGTTAATTGTTTTTGTAACAAAACACAAACTTGTAAAATTTGGGATCAAGCAGAATGTTTCAATCAGTACCAAGTAGCATCTGCCCTAAAGTCTAAAAATATCATATTTACTTATTTATTTATATATTTTTTCCTTTTACAGGAAACCTAATAATATTCATGTACCCTTGGGGAAAAAAAAGGTCACTTGCCTTGAAATAATTTTCCTAACAAAATGTTCTGTGTTAACATTTTCCATATAGATCTAGTCAGCATGTATCTATAGCCGATTTAACAAATGTTCTCAAAGAAGGCTGCCAAAATTTTATAATCCAGTAACACTTATTTCTGGACATCCCCAATACCTTTGGTCATATTTAGCTCAGAGATCTCAGGTCAGTGACCAATAAAATAAGAATGTAAAGTATTTAATCCCAGTTCAATTTATGGGAACCTTTCCACTAAAGGTGGATGTTAAGTTTGGCCATGAGTAAAGGTTAAGTGCAAAAAAGCATTTTCATAAATTTATTTTATTGGAGGTAGATGACTTCCCATACCAACTCCTAATTCATCGTAGAAAACAATCTGATTTTTGAGAATTACAGAAAGATTTCTTGTCAAACCATAAACCTTTGCTGAAGTTTATTTGGAATGTAGAAACTTTACTGTTGATTCAATGAAAGCAGGAGCATTTGAGCTCACAGAATCACGGAATGGTTAGAAAAGACCTCTAAGATCATCCAGTCCAACTCTTGACCCAGCACTGAGGAGCCAACACTAAGTCATGTTCCAAAGCACAAAGTCCACATGTTGCTTGAATACTTCCAGGGACGGTCACTCCACAACTGCTCTGGGCAGATCATTCCAATGTTTGATAACTCTGGCACAGCTTGTAACCATTTCTTCCAGGTCTGTTGCTTGTCATAAAGCAGAAGAAGCTGGACCCCTCCTCACTCCAATATCCCTTTAGGTAGTTGTAAAGAGCATTTAGGTCTCCCCTCAGCTGCCTTTTCCTAAACTGAGCAACCCCGACTCCTTCTGATGCTCCTCATAGGCCATGTGCTCCAGGCACTTCATGAACCTCTCTGCCCTTCTCTGAACCTGCTTCAGCACCTCAATATCCTTTCTGTAGTGAGTGGTCCAGAACTGAACATAATACTTGAGGTGTGTCCTCACCAGTACTGAGTACAGGGTGAGGATTACCTCTCTGTTCCTACTAGCCACCATGTTTCTAATACAAACCAGGATGTCATTGTCTCCTTGGCCACCTGAACACACTGCTGACTCATATTCAGTCAATTATCAAAGTTGCAGTTTTCCAACCACAGATTTCCAAATCTGTATTCTACCATAGAGTTGTTGTGACCTGGATACAGGACCTGCCACTTGACCTTGTTGAGCCTTATACAATTAGCCCTGGACCATTGGTCTAACCTGTCCATATCTTGCTGCAAAACTTCTCTACCCTCTAGCAGATTGACACAGCCATCCAGCTTGGTGCCATTTGCAAACTTGCTGAGGGTGCATCAATCCCCTCATACAGATCATCATTAAAGATATTAAAGAGGACAGGCCCTAGTACTGAACCCCGGGAGACACAAGTAGTGACTGTGCACCTGCCAGATTTAACTCTGTTCACCACCATTCTTTGGGCTTGGCCAGACAGTTTTTAATCCAGTGTGGAGTGTACTTAACCAAGCCTTGTGTCATGAGTTCCTGAAGGAGTGTGCTGTGGGAGGCAGTGTTGAAGGCTTTACTAAAGTCCAGACAGACAGTATCCAGGACACTTCCCTCATTCACTAGGCAGGTCACCTGATTGTAGAAGAAGAGTAGATTAGTAAGACAGGACTTATCTTTCATAAACCCATGCTGAGTAGGGTGATTGCCTAGACTTGTAAGTGCCATGTGATGTTCTGTAACCTTCCCTGGCTCTGAGGTCAGACTGGCAGGTCCCTAGTTCCCTGAACCATCCTTTAGACCCTTCCTGTAGACAGGCGTCACATGAGCTAGACTCCAGTCACAGAACCACAGAATCACAGAATCATGAAATCACAGAATCAACCACATTGGAAAAGACCTCTAGGATCAACAAGTCCAACTTGTCACTTAACCATTCTAATTAACTAAACCATGGAACTAAGTGCCTCATCCAGCCTCCTTTTAAACATCTCCAGGGACAGTGACTCCACCACCTCCCCGAGCAGTCTGTTCAAATGGCCAATCAGTCTTTCCATGTAGAACATCTTCCTAATGTCCAGCCTAAACATGACCTGGTGCAGTTTAAGACTGTGTCCTCTTGTTCTGTCACTGGGTGCCTGGGAGAAGAGACCAAGCCCTGCCTGGCTACAACCTCCTTTCAGGTAGTTGTAGAGGGCAATAAGGTCTCCCCTGAGCCTCCTCATCTCCAGGCTGAACAATTCCAGCTCCCTCAGCTGCTCCTCATAGGGCTGTGCTCCAGCTCCCTCACCAGTTTTGGTGCTCTTCTCTGAACATGTTCAAGCACCTCAACATCTTTCTTAAATTGAGGGGCCCAGAACTGGATACAGGACTTAAGGTGTGGCCTAACCACACCTGTACTCAGGTACAGGGGCAGAATGACCTTCCTGGTCCTGCTGGTTGCACTATTTCTGATACAAGCCAGGATGGCATTGGCCTACTTAGCCACCTGGGCACACTGTTGGCTCATGTTCAGTCACCTGTTGACCAGCATCCCCAAGATCCCTCTCTTGCCCAGCTGCTCTCCAGCCATTCTGTCTCCAGCCAGTAGTGCTGCAAGGGGTTGTTGTGGCCAAAGTGCAGAATCTGGCACCTGGCCTTGTTAAAACTCATGGCACTGGAGTGCACCCATCTGTCCAGTCTGTCCAGGTCCCTCTGCAGAGCCCTCCTACCCTCTAACAGATCGACACATGCTTCCAACCTGGTGTTGTCTGCAACTTACTGATGCTGGATTCAATTCCCTCATCTTGATCATCAATGAAGATAAAGAAGTTGACTAGGACCTTCCCGGTTCACCAGGACTGTTGACAAAAAAGGTGAGTGGCTTGATTATCACATCTACCAGCTCCTTAAGTACCCTCAGGTGGTTCCCATTTGGTTCCATAGGCTTGTACAGATCTATGTGATACAATAGGCTGTTGATTATTTCCTCCTCTACTGTGAGGCCTGCTTTCTGCTACCCATCTCTGTCTTCCAGTTCCAGGGGCTGAACCCTCAAGGAGAAACTGGTGTCATTGACAAATACTGAGGAAAAGTAGTTATTCAGCATCTCAGCCTTTGGTCAGCAGGTTCCCTCTTAAGGAACCACTAAAGGATGGAGATTCTTCTCTAGCTCTTCTTTTACTGTAAACATACTTACAAAAGAACTTTTTATTATTTTTAATGACAGTGGCCAGATTGAGCTCTAGTTGAACTTTGGCCTTTCTAATTTTCTCCCTACATGTCCTTTCAAGATCTTTGTACTCTTCCCGACTCCTGTGCCCCTTCTTCCATAGCCAGTAGAGTTTTCTTTTCTTTCTGAGTTCTACCCAAAGCTCTCTACTTAGCCAGGCTGGTCTTCTGTCCTCCCAGCATGTTTTCCAATGCACATGAATGCCTTGAAGATTTCCCTCTTGAGGAGCATCCAGCCTTCCTGGATTCCTTTGTCCTTCTGGACTATCTCCCAGAGGATACCATTAAAGAATCTCCTAAACAAATCAATGCTCCTCAGCAATGTAATCACAGTTCTGTGGAACATCTTTTCAGAAAGTACATATACAGATATAATGAGGTGTTCTATCTCAGATGAGCCTAGCTTTACTTAGATACATGCAGGAATATAATATAAATTTAATAATTTGTATGTGAATAATTTAATTTTTAGTTATGGTCTATTCATAATTGAAACCTCAGTCTGCATGTATTTTAAATGCAGAGAGAGGTTCCAGCAGTCAAGTTGTTATATTACTCAAGAGCTTAATTAATAACAGACTAATTGTAGAAGCCAGCATCAAGAGCCACACCATATTGTTTCCATTACATTTTGAAACTGTTTGAAGTGATTTTGTAATTAAAAAAAATTAACTTCTGAGTAAAGAGTTATCTTCTCATGAAGACATTGTTTACCCTATGAGTTCACTTACTTTGCAGGCTGCGGTATTCTTTACCAGATTCTATGTTATTGCATGCTTTTAGATCTGAATAGTAGTGCATACTCTGACACTTACGGGGAATGAAAAACAACTCAGACCAAAGCCTTTTGTTAAAGTTCATCTAAGCTGCCCTGGAACATAAATATTTAGTGCCATTAGATCATTAAATACATAAATGAATGACTGTTAGAAAATTCCTGTGAGAACAGGCATAAACAATATCTTCTGTGACAATGCATATCATGAAAAGCAGGCTGCTGCTTCCTCCAGGACCAGCTATCCTTCCACCCAGCACCTAGGAGACCAATAGCAGTTGTGGTCTGTTAGGCACAGACTACTATGTAGGATACCAGAGGGTACTTTACCAGAACATTTTCTCTCCTTTACTGCCTTGCTCTACTCAGTTTTGCACAAGTAGTCTAGTTTTCTTGCCAACACCTCTCCACTCTCCTCCTCCTTCGCAAGCATATTGCATAACAGCAGGGTTTTGCCCTAAGCTGTTGTCCTGACTCCAAAATTCCCAGTCTTGTAAACTCCCTGTAAATTGATAAAATATTCCTCCCCCTCTTGCATTTCAATATAAACATCTTACTAACTTTGTGAAATCATAGGGACAATTAAAGTTAACCAATACAGGAAAACCTGACTACTTTGTAGTAAAAAGAAATACTAAAATTAATGCATGTATCTTATTACTGGTTACAATACAATAGGAACATGTTTTAAGGATATAAAACTGCAGATATTATTGGAAAGATTGATACTGCAACAATATCTCACATAATATTAGCAAACAATAAACACAATAACACTATACATGCAAGTCCACTAATAAGATTCAAAACTCTATAGCTATATTTGTAAACCTACAAATATGATAGGACATGTCAGTAGTACTACAGAAAATTAACTGTAAATCTACTGCAATAAAAACTAATATTTTGTAGTACTGTTTAAAACTCCCACCCTTTATTTGACTATTTCCATAAGCAAGCCATGTTATCATTTCATGAGAAAAGAGACCAAAACAGTGTGAGCTACCAAACTGCAAATGGTCATGACTTCAAACTTCTTGTTAGAAGACCCAATTGATTTTTTGTTTTGTTTTGTTTATCTAAACAATAACAAGTGCACTTAAAAATCAAGTATATTTTGGTTGACTTCTTCCTTTAGTGAATGACAGTTCAGCATTAAATATTTCTTAAGCCCATTCAGCTTTAAAGTCCCCACTGTTCTTCAAAGGCCAGATGAAAGCAATGTACTTGTGCAGTGTATGTGCCAAAGGGCTTTGTCTCACTAGCAGGAGCAAACCAGATTCATGATTAATTTAAGAGTTGTTTTTTTTTTTCCTTTCCCACAGCAGGTGAAGGACTTACTGGATAGGTCAAGAGGTTAAATTCAAATTACTATAGTTTAACAGTAGTTCAGTGCAGATACCCGTTACATAGGTTTGGTTCATTAATAAACCAGAACTGGAAATGAACATAGGAAAAGAACCATGGAGAGTCTAAAGAAAAGCTAGACTTCCAACACTATTTGGCTACTTAAGGGAAACAGTGTTCCTTTTTATCAGCTGTCTTTATCCTTTTGCCAAAGGAGGCCACATTGCTCACAGTAACAGTTGGGTTCCTGGTTGGAAAGTAAAAACAATCAAGGTGAAAAAATGTTCCTACCTTGTAAAATGCATACACTTTTTCTAGACAATTTAATGACATTGGAGCCTAATTAGAACACATCTAATTTCTCCTTCTGCATGAATAGGACAATAGGTTTCATATTACCTTACAAGTGAAATCTGAATTTTTATTGACTGTTTGACACTGGCTTTCTACTTTCTAGAGCAAAAATCTGTTATTGATGAGCAACAATGAAATGCCGTACAAACTAATCATTGCCTGCCACAAACAGGGTCAATGTTTTTGGTGGAGGGTCAGGATCTCCTAAGGAGGCTGGTTTAAGGCTATCTGGGTGTCCTCCATCAAAGGCAAGATTATCTTAATTTTAGTCTCAGACTGTGTGTTTTAGCACAAAGGAAGGACTTGATAAAAGGAGCATACAGGAACTGGAGAGAAGGTGCATCTGAGAGCTGTGGGGAAGGGAAAGGGCCAAGACAGCTCATTCATGTTATGTTTGTGAAAGCTGAGCCAGCTCTTCTGACACTTGTCCTGCAATAGAAAAAGCTTAGTTCTGGCAGACTTTTCAAAAGTCTTGCAAGAAATACCACTCATTAAATATTCTACTGGAAAAAGTTCTAGGTACAGAAAAGAAACACATAGCTGAGAAAAATCTCTTGTGTAGTTGAGCAGAAAACATCTATATGTGAAAAGGAAGCAAATTAAACATTGATAGAATAAAGAGCTTGTGGTGCATGAGAATTAAAAAATAAAATTAAACTAAAAAACCTCAGAGGTTTCAGTTTTACATACACAACACGAGCTTTTTATTATTGTTGTTTATCTGAACTAAGTATTTCAGGAAGGAAAATTAAAATAGCTAACAAAATTCTTCCATATTTTATTACATTCCTTTTTTTACATAGATATAAAGAATCACAGAATCATATAATTGTTTCATTTTAAAAAGGCCTCTAAGATCATCAAGTCCAACTTTCTACCTAACACTACCATGGACATTCAACAATGTTCCTATGTGTCATACTTACATGGTTTTTGAACACCTCCAGGGATGGTGGCTCCACCACTTCCCTGGGCAGCCTATTCCAATGCCTGACTACCCTTTCAGTAAAGACATTTCTCCCAATATCCAATCTAAACCTCCCCTAGTGATGGAAAAAAAAAAATCAAAGGTGAGGTGTCAGTATATTAAGTCCTATGTAAAGAAAAGTCAGACAGTAAATGGGCCAAGGCTCAATAATTTGCAGGGGGAACTTTGATTCAGGGATGTGTAATGAGGTTTGTTGTTTTTTTTAACACAGATTCAGTTAATGAAATCTATTATTTATTAGTTTCACAAAATTTGAATCCAGATCTGAATTTCCATCTGCATGTTTTATTTGCTTGTATGGATGTGTACATCTGTAGGATTTCCAGTCTCCTTTCAGATGTGCACAGGACTAGGTATTCACTTTAAAATCATCTGCATTTCTACTGATCAGTTAATTTCTCTTTCTTCTGGTGATTCACCTACCAAGTTGCTTGTTTTTGATGTTCACAACCCTCAGTTATTTGAACATTGTTTCAATATATTCAATCAGTGTTCTTTTTAAGTGACTACTGATCTGCTTTTTCCTTTTAATAAGAAATAATAAGATTTTACTTTACTTTATTCCATGGCCTAGAGTCTTCTGTCTTTCCTCTTGGATTTGCAAGAACAGTATCTTCTTGAAGGTTTTTATGAAAAATGCAGTCTCCCACTAAAACTTCTAAAACACTGAGAGTTTATAAAATGTAGTTTCTAGCCAAAAACCCTGCTCTTACAAAATTTCCTCTCAGTCTTATATATAAAGTAAATTAATTTTATGCTTCTTGGCCACAGACTGTATCTTTGATGCATTTTTTTTCACATTAGCAGTATTCAAAGCTATGTTTAATAATCTTGTTGGCCTCACAGATCAGCTGTTAAAGTGACAACTAATAGCCAAAAACCATGAAAACTGAGTGGATGACTAAGGAAGAAAGCAAGTTTACAGAACAAGTCTTTTTCTTGTTCCCAAAAGAAATGCATTCAAATCGTTTTCTTGCCTCACTTAAGAGCTGGCAAGACCACAATTCACACAATAACTTGACCTAATTTTATGTCTTTATTTGGAAGAAGTCTGGGATTAATGGGAAAAAATAAGCCTTTATCATGTAATAAACTGTTGAAATTTGGTAACAAGCCTTTTCCCCTTCAAGTTCACACTGAAGACCTTGGCAGACCAGAAGATAAAGGAATGATATATCTATGCTAGCAGAAGCCTCTCTGTAACAGGTGCAAATGTGAATCTTGCCATTTTCACAAGAATCAATTAGAACATGCAAATAAATGAAAAGAAATTTCTCACTGATGTTTAAATGTAATATATCATTTTAGTTTTGATTAACTGTATTTTCAGATAGCAAGTTTTTTGAGATACAATGAGTTTTCTCCCTCTATGTATATGTCCATTTCATATTATGCAACAAGCAAATGCATAAAGTTAGGAAAGAGCAGGTATACTCTGAGTACACTAAGACCTGGCCAGCACTTCATTTGCAATTTGCTTTAAGAAAGGATCAAGCCAGCAAGAGCACTGATTTGTTTTTGCAGTACAACCATGTGGCTACTTATATTTTAATGGAGATGTCCATTTCTATTACTACTCAATCATATCAACTGCCTCTCACAGAAAAATCCAATATAACTGGGCAAAGAATGATAACTTGTCTATATCATTTCCAAGTAAACCCAAAGGAAAATAGAGCGGAGATGAACTGTTCTATTAAAAATGCATATGTTTGGTTTAAAATGTAATAAGAAGACAACCATTGTTATTAAACTCAGTAAGTGTTGGGCTCTTTTTAAAAAGTCCTTTCTGTGGAACTGTATTATATTTCAGAATAATCTAACTGACTTCAGCCCTGTTAAGTTCCATAGGACTTTGCTGTGAGAGCGCATCAGTGGAAATTTGTCCATCTCCTAAAATCATCTGAGGCTTCTTCTTAGAAGACCATTAAAAGGACAAACACACAGACGTGCACATACACAGCTCCCACGCAGACCAGAGCTCCCATTCCCTTTTTTTCCTCCTCTTCTCGAAGACAACATGTGTGACCTCTGCAACACACCCTGCTTCTCTGGCTCAAGGCGAGGAACCTGAGTCTGTTGCCAGTCCGTGCGGGAGCATGAGCTGCTGTTGCTGTTGCTTCACTGAGCAGCAGCCTAGCGAGGCTCCGGTGCAGCCATCGCAGATCCTCCTTCTGGCTGGGTTTTTTCTTACAGTGATTTGATCTCTTCAGTATCTCTGCCTGTGACAAAAGCATTCAAAACCTTTACGTTGTGCCTGCAGAATGAAAAAGCAGTTTGACAGTGAGTGGTATAAACTTCGTGGACGGGCTTAGCACTAAGTATGCTTTTCCAGGTGGAGAGGTTTTATAAGACTATAATGAGGCACTGTGGCACTCTGCAGGCCTCAAGAATGTCTTTATTCAGATGAAGTGGAATAATACAGTATGTTTATTGTTCTATGTGTATATTTGTTAGTAACTGTTTACAATACCAAGAATGCCATCAACTCAAAATTCTTCAGTATGTGTAAGAGAAGGACTCTGCCATAGACTGCTGGGGGAGACAGTAATTTACCAGGAATATTTCTTTACAATTGCAAGTGCAGTCTTCTTTGAAGAACAACTATTTCCAAACTATCCTTTCTATAATTCCTAAAAGGAAAAATATCTCAAGAGGGTAAAAAAGATAGGAGATTTTAGAAGAAAGACTGATTTCTAAAACAAAAAAAACGACAAAATGGAACTGAAACATTCTGCTCTAGGACCTGAAAAGTTCCTTTTCTTTTTGAAAAAGGGAAAACTTGAGTTTTGTCAAGCTGTGCTATAGACATAAAAACTTCTAAATTTTACACATCCTGACTGCTCAGAACACTTAATTCTTCCTAAGACATTCCCTTTATTCTTGTGGGAGGATGGGAACAGGACACATATTTTGTATTTCCAAGAGAGAGAGAGAGAGTGAGCGAAATATTTTCTTATTGATTTCCAAATAAGTTGAACATTACATAATATAAAATTATGTACATTTTCAATCCAAAATAGTTGAATGTTTCAGGTTGAAATGTAAAATCTGTATCAGAATTGTGGGAAACCTGAAGAGAATGATTTCAGTTGGAAGGGACCTCAAAGATTATCTAGTTGCAAATCTCCTCTATAGGCAGTGACATCTCCACTAGAACAGATCAGTTAAGGCCTCATCTAACCTGGCCTTGAACACCTTCAGGGAGGCAGCAGCCACAACCTCCCTGGGCAGCCTCTCTGTAACAAATTTCTTCCTAACATCCAGTTTATCCTCCCTTCTGCCAGTTTAAACCCATTAACCCTTTTCCTGTCCTTACAAGATCTTATAAATAGTCCCTCCCCAGCCCTCTTATAGGCCCATTTCAGACACTGGAAGGCTACTACAAGGTCTCCTCAAAGCCTCCTTTTCTTCAGGCTGAAGAACCCCAACTCTCGTAGCCTGCCCTCATAGGAGAGGTGCTTCAGCCCTCTGTACTTTGGTAAAAGTTATATATTTTGCCTTAATATCAGTACTTGAATATTAGAGGGATTTATTGCAAATTTAGATGTAAGAGAGTGGGTAAGGGTGCTGTGACCATTCCAGTTGCTCTGCTTGGTGTACCTCACCCTGAAGCGTGTCCCAGGCAAGTGACTCACAAAGATCCTCAGTGTCCTGCTTCATCCAGCCCTGCTTTCAGTAAATACAGATCTTCTTTTTCTTGGGGTTTTCACTACGCCTGCAATGTCTGTGGTAGCTGTGCCCAGGTAGGTTAGTATCTTGACAAATTTTTCTCTGTATCTTCAGGGCAAAGAGTTCAGAGAGGACCATCACAGAACTGGGGCTGCAGCTCAAGCTGGACTCTTGGTCTGTTATAAGAATACATCTCTCTTCTTGTGCTGTGCTCTGCCACTTAGTAATGGTATACAGGATTCCACGTGTGTGATTCTGTAGTATTTTCTACACTTTGAATATCCATTTTCTATTTGATTTAAGGAAGTAATCATGTAGTAAAGTAGGCAGCTAGAGTATTGTCCGGCTCTTTGCAAAAAAAGAGCAATCAATTTCAAGAGTTTTAGATTTGCTTTCCAGTCCTGGTGAGTCCTGAAGGTGACTGGCAGTGTGGATTCTCTTCTGTCTAATAAAGGTTGAGAGGCCTTTAAGCTTTTCTCTAGGAAACTACAGAAATGATGTCACTCTTCTATGTCAGCCGTCTATTTTGACAAGAACTGGAATTAAACCTCAATTCAAAGCTTATAGGGAGAGCAGGGGAAAACTCTAAGAATCCAGTAAAAAGTTAATTCTTAACATTGTGAAATAGCATCACCATTTCATATTATCAAATATAGCGAAAACTGGGGTGGACATACCACAGTGACAGTTAATTTTAGGAGCTATTTCAGCACTGTTGCAGGTGGGATTAAACTGGATCTGAAGTCTACCTCATGTAGATTTCATGGCTTCAGAACCTTCTTTCATGATTTCTCTAGTGGGTGTTCTCTGTCCAGCACATGACATGGTTGCTCTTCCACAGGGAAGAAGAGAGACCTTTTCTGCCTGTATTGTAAATGACAACTTTACATCCTTTGGTAAAAAAAGATGTAGCAACTATCTACAATATCAGGAATCACCAAGTGAAGTTCTGTGTCTTTTAGTAGGTGTTTTGTCCCAGTCATCATATTCTGAATTGTCAACAAATGTTATTTGCATTGACCACATCTCTGGCAGTGACAATTTAGCCAGCGGAGAAAGCTGTGGATATCAAATAGAAGCTAACACAATATTATATTGTGATTTTTTTTTTTTAAGTAGAATTTATCATAGAGTGTCCCAAGTTTCCTTGTTGCACCATTTTTCATAAAGCCAAGTTTCCCGGTGGATGCGTTAATCATGTGTTTTACATGCTGTCATATCACATAACATTTTGAGTTTGACTTAACCTGGTGTGATATGTCACTCCTACAGCATGTGTGCCCCAGGGAACTTTAAATCACTTTGCTGAAAAACACAATTAAAGACCCACAGTGAATTGACTTTTCATTAAAATTGTATATACACACAAACCCACATCTCTTTCTCTGGGAAACAGCACACTTTATCTGTGAAAATATGAGTGCCACATATAGCTTTTGGAATTTGCAATGAAAATAGCAAATACTGTTTTCTAATTGCTAGACTGTCTAATAAAATTAGTTGCATGTAGTACAATGTAATACCTGCAAATATTCTTCCAATATATGAGTCATGCTGATTTTCTTATACAGAGACAAAATAGTATTAGAATTGCACTGGGATAACTATCTATGGTATTTTATCATACCCTTTTGCTTTAAATTTGGTCCGTTTGAAAGAAACCTGTGGGCAAATGCTTAAAGAATAGATCTCAAAGACAGGAAACCTGTGAGGTGAGCTGAAGGAAGAATTTATTATAAACAACTTCTTCCAAAGCTTGTTTTCAAAAAAATGCTCTTTACGCCCATTTCTTAGTTGATCAAAAAGTGGCCAACAATAATTTTTGTGTAGTCAGATTTCAGTGGCCTGATATCAGCTTGTAAACTGTTTGATTGGACTTCAAGTGTTGCCTTGGCCTGTGTCCAAATCGAAAGTGTTTCTTCCCAAAACTATTTGAAACTCACCTGTAGGTCTGAAATCACGTTCAGCAGATAAACTGAGAAATGATTCTATGTCATTAAGAGAATATGATCATGACAATCACCAATATGCATTTTACAAGATACTCATAAATTGGTTTATCATGCTATTTACTCAGCTGTGGGTTTGAGCTCTAATAGTGGTTCTCACATTTTGTATTTTCTGTCATGTTTTAGTGACATATGAATGGCAACATACTCAAATGGGTTGAGTGCTTTTCTTACAAATTCGTTTTCTAAGGAAAGTTCAAAATGCAAGGTACTACAAGAAGGAATACACAGATCTTTAGGTTCTAATTTATTTTGGTATGTTTTTTATTCTTTTGTGTGAACTAGGGTGTATGATCATGTGCAATAATAATAATGAAAAAAAGACTAACAAGACAGCATACTCTCTAAGCATGTGGCCAGGTTTAACAGTACGTGTTTTGACACACATGTAAATACAGACAGAAGAAAACAAACACGTCTTTTTCACTGTATATGATAGATAGACAAATTCTAAAGGGAAATGACACATTTTGTTATTCATTAACATCCAGTGATCCTTTCGTGCAACACCCCGGAGGCTGAATGCAGTGACAGCATAAAAAGGTATACACCCACCAGTACTTGGCATCAGGCATCAAGCAGTTTGCTGGAAAAGAGCTGGCATATATTCCTTGATAATATGTCTTGTAGGCTTGTTGGATGGCAATATACTGAAGTGTCTGACCATTAAATGACATACCAAAATGCTGACATTTAACTATGTGTGCCTGCTGCCAATCACTCGAGTTTCCCCCAACTTTTATATATCTTCTACTTGAAATGGTTAAAGTCCATGCTGGCAACAAGCAGAGACTAAACAAAGTGTAAATGTTTCATACATGTTATGAAAGACAAATATATAAATTTACAAAGTAATTGTGGTGCAGAGAATTGCATTGCACTGTTACAGATTAGACTAGACTTTGCTGAAAATGGTAGACAGAACAGCTACTCTTTATTAGATATAAATATACATATATATATTTATAGTCAGTCCTCACTTTCAGAATGGGACAGCTGCCTCCAAACAATACATAGGAACCTGGTTTATGCAAGGAAAATGTACAAGAGGGGAAAATGTCTTTGCTCAGTGTTTCTTTGTAAGAGTTCTTCTCATTGACTGTAAAAGAGAGATACATGGAAAGCAGAACTAAGAAAGAGTACTGATTGCATGGGTGTGCAAAAGTTGATGAAGCTGAGCTTTTAGATCTCATTTTAAGCAAAAAAGTGCTCTGTAGAGTTAGGATTAAGGAATCTTTATCTTCCTCTGTTCAGAGGACTAGAATTTCATACACTGCTTGTAAATAAACAGGTCATGAAAGCAATTTTACATAAAGAACTTTAAAATAAATGCAAAATAAAAGGTTGATAGAGTTTTGCAGTTTTGTTCTTTGTTGGTCTCTGCAAAATGGAGACATAAGCATTTTAAGGCCACATGCTCAAAAGTAATTTAAAAAAATCTTAATACCCGAGAATAATTTCTACAGATTATTATTTATTAAAATATCTGAATCAAGGGTGTATGGAAAGAGCCAGAGCCAGAAACATACAATATCTGCGATGAAGAGTACTAAGATGGCAACAGTAAAAAATTGGATGGAAAATCCTACAGTGGGTTTTGCAAGTGATCACTCAGAATTTATTAAAGAAATTTGTTCTAGAGTAGAATAAAGAAGCATACTGTTATGGGCAGTTCAATGCATCAGTTCAATAAATTGTGAATACATTAACTGGTTCCTGGTGGAAATATTTGTTCATTTTTTGCTTTCTTGATATCCAAGAAAGACAATGCACATCTGTACTGATAGAGCAAGTAGTCTCTGGGCTTTGGAACAAGAGGAATTTACAGCGATAATGTTATTGCCATAAAGACTAATTTTTGCTTATACATAGATGTTAAATTCATTTCAGGATTGCTATTAGATGTTTCATTTCTGTGCGATCTATGCTTTACATGTGCAGTCCTACCCTTCACTTTTGTTTACTCACTACTGCAAGTGAAATTGACTGAAAAACAACTGTAGAACAGACATTGGCTTTGTATAAAGAAGTACCCACTATATTTATATGCAGACCCATAAAACCTTTTGTATATGTAAGAGAAAGTTGCCTTTGTGTATTGCATGGCACAGATAGTCTCTCTGGGCTAAAAACTTCTGCTTGTCACAATGCAGCCTGACTCTTAAATGGCTGCCCTGAAAGTTTTCTGGAATGTCCTATTACCTACAATACACACATACATCTCCCCAGAAGAAGTACATTCTACCCAATAATTCAATAGTAACATAAAGTGATCTACTCACTTAAAAGGCACGCTTCCTGAGCAAAATTTTCCTTCCTTTACATGTTACGTGCAAAGCTATGTTAGACAGGATTGATGAGTCCAACCATTGTCAGTCACAAGTGACATCACTTGAGGATAATGTTTAGAAGATTAGCAACATCTGCTTTTAAAAATATGGTTAGTAGCAACCCCTGCAGCCTACTTCAACCATATGGGATGCTTTGTATGCACAGATAGGCACTGCACTCTGCAAAAGCTATGCTGTAGAAGAAATGTTTCCTTCAAATATTGCAGAAAAAAGATGAAGCAAAAAAAAAAAAAAAGTATTATCTTTCTATTATGGTCAGANTTCCTTTTTTTTTTTTTTTTTTTAACTATTAATAATTATTACTGGAGTGTTTTTATTATGTATAAAAAGGCTTGTTGTTCAACCAGACCACAAAATTAAGAAAAATACATTCTGATTTTAAACACATGATTCTGGCTATTTTTCTCTTGGTAATAACTATTGTTAATAATTTTGAGGGAAAAACTCAAATAAATTTTTCAGAAATCTAGAAATTCTAGACTGTTAACTGCCCCAGCACCCCAATCTGTTCTCATTTCCTGGAGTGCAAGCTCACTGTCATTCCAATGATCCTTGTAGAGAAATAAATGCCTTTACTGTTTTGGGACATGGGAAAAAAGATGGCATCTTTCATTGCAAAATGATCACTTTCACTTATTTATGATAGGAAAAGGTACTAATTAAAAAAAAATGTTTAAGAAAATTTGTGGGCTACTAGTGAGATAAATTAGGGGTAAGAGAAGGAATGTAAGTAAAATACTTTTAATGGATATTAATGAAAGAACATAAACATGATTTCCTCTTGGTTTTGGAATACATACTCCCTTTTTCCAGTGCTTGGTGTTGAACAGGTAAGGTTTCAAAATGAGACTCAATAGCTGTAACTAAATTGCTTTCATTGCAGAATGAGTTTTTGTATTAGATATCTTGCCCTTTTTCACAGGTCTAGTCTCTGTGGATTCCTGAATAATTTTGGCAATGGCTAATGATATTTTTTTTTTTAGTTCATTCATATCTAAACTAGTCATATCATATTTATTACACAAAACAATGGAGATTGAACATTTTCTAAAACTAGTATTGAATAAAGTCCTATGTATTCAAATTTAACGTATTAAGTATCTCTAATTTCTCACATTACTACTTAGCAATTGAAGAGTCTGCTATGTTGATAACTATTACATGTTTGATAAATTAGCAGCTATTGTATCTGAAAAAAAAAAATGGACACATTTCCAAAACATCTGGTCAGAACAGGTCAAGACTGGCCTCTTCCTCCTCTTACAGGAACAGTTGTGGCTGATGCAGTTGCAAGCATTAGAGTTCCCAGGGGAATGAGACTTTACCTAATGTACTGACCGAATGGCACGCTTCACTTCTGCAACACCTGCTTACAGATTCCTTGCTGCCACTCAAACCCAAGTCACCAGAGCATGGGAAACTGGGAAGATTGATAAAAGCACACAGAGAAAAACTTAGGAAAGGATAAGACAATGAATGCATATAGGGCACTCTGGGAAGCACGGGCTTACAAGCAGGTAGGAGAGAAAAAAGATGTCCACACTTAAGAGGTAAACATTTTCTAGCTAATTGTGCTTGTCGATTATTCTTTCTTCCTGCAAGAGCTAGGTGTGGTATGGATTTAATTTATGTCTATCCAGGGCACCACACACTTGACCCACAATGAACACTTCTCTTATAAAAAGTTTTTAGTGTTTCCCTTTGCATTTGGTCAGAATTAATCACATTACACTTCATAAACCCTAGGCAGACGTAAGAAAAATCCTACACTTTTGGATTCAGGGTGTGAGTATCTAGCCTAGAAATGCAATATTTACCTTTAAAGCCTGCCAGTTCTGCCTACTTGAGGTGTCAACATTTCTTGTAGAAACTCATTCATTTAATAGTAAGTGTAGGACCTTTCAGCTTATCTCAAATAACTTGTTCTGTTGGTTAGAGCAAGTGCTCAAATGACAATAATTATTCTTTGCTATACAAGAAAAAAAATGTCAAATCAAATACGAGGGAGAATTAGACTCTCATTGATCTTATCTCTGAAGCTTTGGTGAGCTAGAGAGCTTGTGGTTGTCACTTCTTGTTGGGAAGAAAGAGAAACAGTATGGAACTACTGTATGTTTCTTCTGGACCACTGTCGCTCTGGGTTTTTTTTGTGGGTTTTTTTTTTTTTTTTTTTTTTTTTTGTTCCC
>VWZI01023873.1:1263-17087 GCA_013396835.1 Psilopogon haemacephalus | reverse complement strand
TCACTGACAAAGATGTTAAACAGCACTGGTCCCAGCACTGACCCCTGAGGGATGCCACTTGTCACTGGTCTCCAGGTGGACATTGTGCCCTTGATCATCACTCTCTGTGTGCCACCATCCAGCCAATTCCTTATCCAGCGAGTTGTCCACCCATCAAGTCCATGTTTTTCCAGCTTGGTGACCAGGATGTCATGTGGAACAGAGTCAAAGGCCTTACTCAGCTCTAGGTAGATGACATCAGTTGCCCTTCCCTTGTCCACTGCTGCTGTGACTTTATCATAGAAAGCCACCAAATTTGTTAGGCATGATTTGCCCTTGGTGAAGCCATGCTGGTTATCATCAGGCACCTGTGCTTTGTTCTCCATCTGCCTTAGCAGAGCCTTGAGGAGGATCTGCTCCATGATCTTGCCAGGCACAGAGATGAGGCTGACTGGTCTGTAGTTCCCAGTATCGTCCTTTTTTCCCTTCTTGAAGATAGGTATTATATTTGCCTTTTTCCAGTCAGCAGGAACTTCTCCAGTCTGCCAGTTTTGTTTATTATGCCTCATTAGGAACTCCAGGATAACTGAGTCTGGTACTTTTAACTGCTAGATGGTAAAAAGCAGACAGATAACATAAGAATCTCATTTCAAGAGTTTTCCTCACAATGCATTTTCACTTGATCAACCACATTTTTTTACAGGCCAAAATTCATTGAGAACTGACACAGCTGCATTGTGACTAGGAGCAACCATTCGATCTAGTGTCCTCCTTTCAGTATTTCTGATAAGCAGAACTTGGACGCTGCTATGTCTCTGAAAGCCTCTCATCACCTGAGAAGACAGACTAGGATTAAGGTTTAAGTACTACAAACAGGTGGAAATGTTGATATCTACCAGTGCCAGGTCTACTGATGCTGCTCTGAGACTGCTATGCAGTTCATTCTTGTTCAAGAGATGACTCTGTTTGATCCCACTTCAGCTGTTTCAGAGAAGACTTCAAAGGAGTTGAGATTTTTTGTAACAACTTAAATTGACAATGCATTGTGAGGATTTTTTTCTACCATCTTTTAACTCTCAATTTCTGTCTTTAGTTGATTGATATGCAGTTAGCTTTACTGTGGTAGGTTTCTTGCATTCTGGTCTTTGCACTTACACTCACCTTGAGATATGTGGTACATCAGAATTCACTAGTGACAGTTGACATCTACATTGGAGTGGCCATGCTAGGCAGCAAGAGGCATTTATCTGTGTTGAACTTCACTCTGGTGTTTGCACTTCATTGCTTTCATTTTAATGTAAATACTGTAGTTGCTAGGGTAACTTTTGGAAGATTAATGGCGAAGGAACACCTTGTAAGATTATTTTTTTCCATGAAGATAAAGGTTCTATCTATGTGAGGTACATGTGGACTCCTGATTTGAGGAATTTCAAAGCAGTCTTACAAACACCAAATAAGACTTTTCTGTTTCTTTAGAGCAAAGTGAGTAAATATTTTATTAATCCATAAAATACCAACTCAAATTTATTCTTCCCTCACAGGGTTTTTGAGTACTGAAAATCAAGTCCTCTTTAAGACACACTGCCCAGACTTAGATTTAGACATTCCCAGATTTAGTATTTCAGATTCATACCTTCCACACTAACACCAGTCACAGGAGTTGCCCAGCTACAAGACAGGTAACAATACCCATTCTTTGTGAGTGAATAAAAGGATTTCTACTCTGACAGCACTTATAAGACATATGACCAATAAATTTATTTTATTTTTGGCTTTATGTATGAAATATAAAAATTAACATGGCCTAACTGTTATTCAGCAATCCCTTCCATTTTTCTAATAAAATATAGAACTTCCTTAATGATATCAAGCCTGATGCTTCTTAGTGAACCTCAGTTTTTGGAACTATATAACATTACTAGAGATCCTTTGAACTGCACTGTTAGTTTCTTTATAAACATATTGCCCATGCAGAATTACAGCAATTTCATAAAAGCCAAATAGGGGTATACATTAAATATTAGAAGTCCTGAATATGGAATATCCAAACAAGCTTTTGTTCAAACTCATTTGCTTATTTTTTTCAGCACCTTGTGGTAGAAGTTTGATTTATTACTTTTGATGTCAACACCACCAGCCTTAAAGTACATCATTGAGGTCTGTAAGGTGTCAGGACCAGAGAGATTGGGAAGTTCACTTTCCACATACCCCTGATGTGTCAGCCATCTGCATCAAAATGACTTACACACTGAGCACCCACAGAATAAAAACAGAACTTGCCTTTTGCCAGCTAGCATTATGTTTATTACAGGGAAAATGTCCATGAGAAAAATCAGCCTAGCCCTAACTTCCTTCCATTTCTACCTTTATAGTATTGATATCAATTGTGCTTCCTGGATATTATCTAAGTCACTCCTAGTGCTATTTTACATCTCACTTTCATTAAGGATTCAGGTTTGACAAATAATTCTATATTCTGGAAAAAGAAATTTAACAAAATAATTTATTAGACTGAAAAACGAGGATTGGTATAAACCATACATATGGGCAAATAAACTACTTATCAGAAAGTATGTTCATCTGTCAATGAGAACTGGATCAGCCTCTCTACAGTATCTGCTTGTGTCTGCATTGCTACCCTGGTGAATGCTACTAGATGATTACTTATAAAATAAGTGGACAGATGTTTGTGACAGTTGTGACACAAGTTCTCCCCCTATCTTACCTCATGGAAATGTTTAAATTGCAAATAAAACAATGAAGAGGAAATTTTCCCCTTAATTCTGCTTCAGAGACTACATAGTTTTCATTTTTCCAACATTCATAGAATCACAAACTCATAGAATCATAGAATTGTCTGGGTTGGAAGTGAGCTCTGAAGGTAACCTAGTCCAATGCCCCTGCAGTCAAGCAGGGGCATCCTCAACTAGATCAGGTTGCCCAGAGCCCTCTTGAGCCTCACTTCAGCTATCTGAAGTCGGGGCCCGAACCACCTCCCTGGGCAACCTGTTCCAGCGTACCACCATTCTCATAGTAATGAACCTGTTCCTAACATCTAATTTGAGTCTGCTCTTCTCTAGTTTGAAGCCACTGCCCCTTGTCCTGTCAACACAGGCCTTTATAAACAGTCTCCCTCCATCATTTTTGTACTGAAAAGCTACTATTATGTGCTCCTGGAGCCTCCTCTTCTCCAGGCTGAACAACCCAAGCTCCCTCAGCCTGTCATCACAGCAGAGGTGCTCCAACCTCCTGATCATTTTCATGAACCTCCTCTGGACCCCCTTCGTCAGGTCTATGTCCTTCCTATCTTGAAATCTCCGGACATGGATGCAGTACCCCAGGTGGGGTCTCACCAGAGCAGAATAAAGTGGCAGAATCACCTCTCTGGATCTGCTGGCAACACATCTATTGATATGGCCCAGGATGCAATTTGCCTTCTGGGCTGCAAGTGCACACTTACTGCTCATGTAAAGCTTCTCATCCATCAGCACCCCTAAGCCCTTTTCCACAGCACTGCATTCTATAACCTCCTCCCCCAGTTTGTATTGATAGGGAGGATTGTTCTGACCCACATGCAGAACGCTGCACTTGCTCTTGTTGAACCTCTAGATGACATTGCAACCTTCTCACCACTCAGCTTGGTGTCTTCTGCAAGATTGCTGATGGTGCACTTGATCCCGCTGTCTGTAACACTGATAAAAATATTAAAAAATACAAGTCCCAGTATGAACCCCTGAGGAACACCACTTGTCACTGTTCTGCATCTGGACTTCAAGCCATTGAGCACTACCCTCTGGATGTGACCATTCAACCAATTTCTTATCCACTGAGCATTCTGCCCATCAAATCCATATCTCTCCATCTTGGTGAGCAGGATATTGTGGGGGACCTTATCAAAGGCCTTGCAGAAGTCCAGATAGATCACATCCATGTGTCATCCTTATCCACTGACATAGTCGCTCTGTCATAGAAAGCCACTAGCTTAGGCAGGATTTGCCCCTAGTAAAGCCATGCTGTCTGTCTTGAATCACCCTCCTGTCCTCTATGTGACTTAACATGGCATCTAGGAGGAGCTACTTCATGATCCTCCAAGGCACAGAGGTGAGGCTGACAGGTCAGTAGTTCCCAGGGTCCTTTCTGCCCTTTTTAAAAATGGTTGTAATGTTTCCTTTCTTCCAGTCCCCAGGAACTTCACCTGACTGCCAGGACTTTTCAAATATCACAGAGAGTGGCTTGGCAACTGCATCAGGTAATTCTCTCAGGACTCTGGGATGCGTTTCATCAGGTCGCATGGACTTGTATATCTTCATGTTCCTAAAATGATCACACACATTGTCTTTGCTTACAGTGGCAGAGACTTTGTCTTCTTGGTCTCCATCTTGTGGGCCATCACCATCAGAGTCATGAGGAGAGGGGTTGCCAGTGAACACTGAAGCAAAAAGGTTGTTTAGAATTTCAGCCTTCTCCTTGTCCAACAGTTCCCCACTGTTGCTCATCAGGGCAAGTATGCTTTCTTTAACCTTCCTTTTCTGGTTAACACACCTGTAGAAGCCTTTCTTGTTTTTCTTGACATCCCCTGTCAAGTTCAGCTCTAGCTGTGTCTTGGCCTTCCTGACCTTGTCCCTACACAACTGCGCAACATCCCTATACTCTTCTCAAGATGCCTTCCTTTTCCTGTGTAGTCCCAACTGCCTTTTAGTTTGACCAGCAGGTCACAACTCAGCCATGGTGATCTCTTGCCTTCCTTTCCCAATTTCTTACATGTGGAGATTGAGGTCTCTATAGAAAGCATCCTTAAAGATCTGCCAGCTCCGTTCTGTTCCTTTGCCCCTGAGGGACATTTCCCACAGGGTCCTATTTATTAACTCCTTGAAGAGCTGGAAGTTAGCTTTCCTAAAATTTAGAGTCCTAACTATGCTTCTTATGGGCTTCATATCCCTTAGGACAGTGAACTGCACTAGTGCATGGTTATGGCAGCTCAGCCTGCTTTTGACTTTGACATCCCTGATGATTTCATTTACAGTTGTGATCAAAAGGTCTACCTTTTGTGTATGGCTTTAAAATTTTTTGTCTTAAGAGGTTGTCAACTAGGAGCCTCCTGGATTGCCTGCAGCTAGCCATGCTACTTTTCCAAGATATTGGGGTGGTTAAAATCCCCTAGAAGGATGAGGGACTTAGTATGTAAGTTTGAATGTTATAAAGGGCAATTAGAAAGGCCACCATATTCATGAAAAGCTATGGTACTGGATAAACTTTGATCCTTGTGTGAGTCTTATCATTTTAATGACCAGCTTATAATTTTTCTAATGTATCTTTTGTAGACACTTAGTGGTAAGTGAAGTTGAGTGTAAAGCCATTTCTATGTCAACATAAGAAAAGAACAGAAAAATTTAAATGAGGTTTAAAAATGCCAGAGTAAGGAAACAAAAAAAAAAGATGGTTTACATGTAGTTTAGTACAAACTTTGTGGTTATTTTTGTTTTGGGTTTGCTTTTCCCCGCCCCCCCCCATGTAATTTCTTTTCATTTGCCTGCTTCTCTTCTAAACAAACTATCTTCTAGAACGTCACCTACTTTCTTTTTTCACATATTTTTCTCATTGGTACCTAACTATTTCAAAGCCAGATGTCCAAAAAACAAATACTATTTCTAAATAAAAAAGAATGCTTCGCTCAAAAGAAATTTCTCTCCTGACTTTGCCTTCATCACAAACCAAAGTAATATCCTGCAAGTTTGCAAGTCCTTGACTGTGTTCCTAGTCAAAATCTGAAATTTAGGCCAGTTTCAGGTTTGATTCTGTGCTAAAACCACCCTATCTTAACTGAATAAAAATCACCTTGCAATAATTATTTTCTCCTTCACTGTGGCTTACTAATCTTCTGTTATTAATTTGTCAATAAGTTATGGGGCTATATAGGGTATATATGCATTTTATTTTTCTGAAGAACTGTGAAACTAATGTTTCTCATTTCAAGTCTGCCATTGTCATTGTGTGCACATCCTTCATACTTTTTTGATAATATTGGAGACTTGCTATAATTTTCTAAATCCAGATCTTCTATTCAGTCATAGAAAAGAAGTCTGTGGCCGTGAACATAGCAAAAGTAATGATTTCTGGATTTTTCTTTTTAATTTGTCTAATTTTAAATGCTTTAGACACTAATTACATGGCAATGGCAGCCATTCCCTAGCTGGATTGGGTTAAAAGCTTCATGTAAAAACCCAATTTGCAAATTAGCATGCTTTGGCAACCAGGAGAGACATCAATTTGAAAATAAGTGGCAGTATATCGGTTTACCTCAAAAGGCCAGAGTTTGCTGAAAAGTGATACACATATTCTCATGATGAAGGATTTTTTTTCATGCTATTGACCATTGGAATACGTAAGTAAGAAACCGTTATCGTGAGGTCAGAAATAAAAATAAAGGAAAGCTCACTTTCCATCTGTCTATAAGAAGAACTTTCTATTGCTGTCCAGAGAGGTTGCAGAGTCCCCTTCTCTAGAGACTTTCAAAACCTTTCTGACTGCATTCCCATGTGGCCTGCCTTATGTGATTGTGTTTTAGTGGGGGAATTGGACTAGATGATCTTCAAGGGTCCCTTCCAATCTCTATTATTCTATGATTGTATGATTCTGCAGTGCAATTTCTGATTCGAATTACTTAGGCACATGCTAGAGACTTTGTCAGAAGTGTTGGTGTGCTTGAGGGCACTATGACTACTTGCCAAACTAGTGACAAAAGTCAAATAGAGAAACCCTTGCTTAAGCCCCTCTTTAGAAGGAGAGACACAAAAAACCCCAACTTTTGTATGCAGACACATGCACAAATCTAAACTGTGATAATTCTTTTAGTACTCTTGGATGTGGTACACAGATATACACTCTTTAAAGTAGGCATGTTCATCAAAACAGTGCAAAGAATTAGTGTTTTCTGCAGGAAAAGAAACAAAACAAATCCAAATAACAACAGACATGAAGACTCAAAGTTTCAAAAATTAATGTATCATGGAATTATTGTCTTTCAGTCAGCATTAATTGCTAGTGCAACAACTGATTTCTGGAATTCAAAAATTCATATCCCACATGTATTCTTCAATTTTTGTTTATAATTTGTTCTCCCAGAAGATCCTCCTCACAGTAAATTTATTTACCAGAGTATTAATGGAAAGTAGAACCCAAAGGGGATGTAAACCCAAAGTAAGTGAATTTGTTTAAATATTTAATCAACATTTGTGTGATGTATTATTCCAGCTCCATTCGCCATCCTGGACTAGAGTGGAATAAAAAATAATTTTCATAAGAAATTTTAAAATATTAAAATTAATTACAATTCAAACTTGTTGAAACTATAATATGTAAACAGGAAATCTTTTGCTTTTTTAAAAATATGAACATTTGCTAGCACCTATTACAAAATAGTATTTACATTTTTAAAAATAGTTATAATTCAATGCTTAAATTAAGCAAGAAAAATGCTGGTGTAAAGTGAAAATTAAAAAATATGCCTAGACTATGAATATTTTGATTGTTGGCTTTTGGTTTGTTTTTTGGGTTTTTTTTTGTTTTGCTAGTTGCTTGCTTTTTTGTTGTTGTTGTGTTTGGGGTTGTTTGTTGTTTTTAATTCAGTTCAGCTAGTACTTCTTTGGACTTTTCAGTCTGGTAGAAACATGGTAAATTAACTTGGACATTTTCCCAAAATATTGAACCATGATACCTATCTAACACAGTGAAATCTTGATGTTTATACAGTGTGTGAATGCCCTATATTAAAGTTAGATTGAGAAAGAAAAGAATATATGATCTTTTAAGTGGCTTGATGGTGCTAGCTATTGCAATATTGCCTTTTGGCTAAGGAAAAGAAAGGAAGCATTTTGCTTCACACTGAGAAGTGTTTAAGGTGGATAGGGAAATCTGGTAGGGACACTGTAAAGCTCCAGACTTACCCCAAGTGTGCGTCTGTCATCACCTGCACACTTTTCTGTATGAATTCATTCCAGCTATGTTTGCTGCTTACCTGGGCAAACATAGTAGGGATCAACATCATCTATGTCTACTGCAGTTTTTTTTCAATTATTTTCTTATTAAATATGTGTTTCAAATGATTGTCATCATCGATTACATTCCCAGTAGACTCTTATACTTCTGCTTAAATTCATGTAGATCAACAGTTATCCTAAAAACCTGCAAGATGTTCTCACTATGTAAAGTTAATCATATGTTCAAGTATTTGTATTATCAGGGCTAATCCATAAAATTCAGAAGAAATCAGAATGAACAAGATATACATGATTTCTGTAGGAACCCTTAACTGCATAAACTTAATGGATCATTTATACATTAGTTGTGTATGTGGATGTTTGTGCTTGCATATATGTATATATATATGTAAAAATGTATGTGTATACATATATATATGTGTATATATATATATTAACATGTTGAACTCATATGCTCAGATTTTTGAACTGACATCATCCATGTTAAAACAATTACATGGCTTCTTTTTCTTTCTTAACGTTGCTTAAAGTAATACCTGTTGCAAGGAGATGTGATTAACGTCGTTCGGGCCCCATGGCACTATATTATTTATTTATTTATTTATTTCTGGGAGAATCCCTAATCCCTGTTTAATTTTATGAACTGTCAAAATGATTCTAAATATCTCTCTGCTTTGTATTTTCACCTCAAGACATAAGTCCAGAGGTACAGATTTGTTTTACAACAGTGGACTTCAGGCAATTTTCATCTTTTAATGCCTGCAGCGTCCAAGGTTGAATTTGTAATAATCACCAGATTATCTCTAAAGTATCTTTCCTTTATACTTGCAAATAGGTCTGCAGAAAAATACAAAAGATATAGAAAAAATAGTTTATTAGATGCAGGAGATCATTTTGTCACATAATCCCAGATGGAAAAGAAAACAAATACAGATTTTTTTTTTTTTAAATGACAGTTGAAAGATTCTGTGGGAAAGATATTTGCTATTCTGGCAAAGCCAGATGCTGATCTCAGTCACCTGGTTAAGCCTTAAAATGCAGTAAGAAAATGTGTAAAAATAACACTGTAGGTAGAATTTTATTTAGAACACTAATGCATTGTTCAAGTGATGTGTATAACCACAACAGCTAACAAAGTAATGTGCCTACTGCAATTGATATGTCAGGCATATAAATTAAAAAACAGATGTTCATATGAATTAACTATATGTTAGATTCTTATTATTTTTAATAGAACATGAATGTACTTTTGTTATATTTTGGGGAGTTATGAACAAATCAGAGGACACTTAGAGTACAGAAAGAGAAACAGAATCTGACAACAGATTCCACAGAGTAATTACTTACTGTGAAAGTTAGGTGATGGGGCTCATTAATGTTTAATAAATGTTGATAAATAATTTATAGTTATGATAGGTGTTTTAAGTGAAACTCAATCAGGTTAATTTTTGGGCTCTTACAATTTTCTGATATTTGTATTCTAGTTAGAAATTGAACCTCAATTCTGGTGGTTCTGGAGAGAAGACAGATGGATGGACTGTTAGTAAAGAACCTTTAAAAGATACAAAAGTGGACCAAGGGCAGCCACACATATTTGTCATTAAGGAGACTAAGAAAGAATTACTTCATGGGCATGTCAAGAGGCAAAAAGAATTGGTCACAATTACCATGCCTGGACACTCTGCAGGTTGAGTGGGGAGTCAGTACCTGGCACAGAAAGAAGTTGAGAGTTTAATTACATGGATACATGCACATTATATGATTACATGCTCATTGATGTGTGCAAGAATGACTAAAGCAGAATAGATAAAAATGGATTTCTTATTGCCCCTACATCTAAAGGATTCAAGTTTCAGTTGGGATAGCAGACGATAATCCAGAAGGATAGTAGGTGTCCATTTCACAGAAAAAAAAACCAGTAGTAGTTATTATAAACTGATACATTAATGGATATTCTCTCTATTGAAGCATCAGTTAGGCTACCTAGAAGCAAAATGGTCTCCAGCAGAGTTTTTCTTGTTGCTCATAACTGTAGGCTGTCCCACACATCTTCATCTGTGCCTAAGGAGGAAAGAAAGAACATTTCTTTGAGCTTCACTCAAAGCAGCATGTAAGAGAACAAAACTTCCAAAACTGGGTAATAATTAAAACAGTTGGCAGCATAAGGGTAGAACAAGACATCATTTTGAAGAGGCATACCTCCAATCCTGATGGAGAGAACAAAATGTCATAAACTGGGAAATACTAGCCCTTCTTTGTTGATAAATACAGAAATACCCTTTCTTTCACTTCTTAGTAATTAGTCTTGTTAAAACAAAAATCACCAAAAAAATCCCAGGGTATTGAATGTAGGGGCAAACCAGATGATCAAAATATCCTCTATAGCCAGATACATAGAGATATTAGGTAGTCATCAAATATTGATGGTGCATTCGAAGTATAAGACTAAGGCAGAACACTCTATTTGTTTGGTTCATTTGACCAGTGTTCTAAGTAGAGTAATGTATGAGGAACGTTAGAATTCATCTCTTCTCCACCTTTTGTTAACAGGTTAGTGATTCACGAACTCACCTATCTGAGGCATCATGTATTATTAATCAAAAGAGTCTAAAAGTCAATCCAATCTGGTTATATACAGTAGTTCTTGAGGTTTTCAATCCCTTAAATAATTTATAGTGTCATCACTTTCCCAGTGGATGTCAGGCTGGTAGAATGTCTGGGATCAGAATCCCATTGGAGAAAAAAAAAACATGGGCAGAAAAAAATACTAATTAAAAAAAAACCAAAAAACAAACCAACCAACCAAAAAACTACTCCAGTCTATTGTGTCATCAGTATCAGTCTCTAGAGAAACAATTTCCCTGAAAGAGAAGGGTTTTTTCTTTTATGGATAATTTTAGGATCAAACAGTCTTGATAAATCTTTACCTACACAGTATTCTATCTGGCTAGAGGTATGTATGTGTGTTGAGTATATATGTGGATGTGTATTTAAAAAAAATCCAAAATCCTAGATCTTTATTCATTTGTTTCCATATAAATGTATCCACACAACACTTAACTTTGTCTTAATCTTATTAAACCAGTCATAATTCATTATTGTTGCCTCTTCTTTTTAATTTTAGAAATTATAATCTAACTGTAATTATCAGCATGGCACTGAGATTTAATGAATACTTTTTGTTTCATATTTGTTCTGTTTCTTTTGAAGCAGTGCATCTCCTCAGTTGATGATTGTATCCCAAAGTCATTCAGCCATTTTTGATTTGTTAATATTGAAGAATCTACTTTTGAGCCTTTTTCAGATATTCAAGAATATAATAAAAAGTGATTTTACAATGATACATTCAACTTAAATGTTAAGAAATAATGACATTATTTTATATGATAAAATACCAGATTCTGCCTCCACAAGTAAGGGGTTTGACTTCCATTATTGAATAGACTGCTACCATATATTTAACACATAACCTTCTTTCAGAATTAAAAACCTCCTCTCAACCTAGAAAATCATACATTCTTTCTCCATGCAAAACAAGGCCATCGAAGGCCAGATATATCTGACAGGTGCTCTGCTAATCTCTCTAGATTATGAGGTTTCATACATCTTCATTTTATGCTGTAAATTTGGATCTGGCAATCAATTTCCCATGTAAAGCCATATTTTTTTCCCTTTAGCCTCTCAATAGCAAACCCAGGAAGCATCAGTTAAGAAAATCATCCTGTGATCATTCAGGAGAGCTTATTTTATTTTCAGCTGCCATCTCAATATTCATTCAATTCAGCTAGGTCCACAACCTTTCCTTTTGCATCTAAATCCTGCTCCCCTACAGGTTTTAAGAAACGGCTTCCTGACCCCCTCATTGCAGACTGTACAATTTGTAATAGAACCATGTAAACCTCTGAACACCAGGCATGCATTTCTACATGCTGTCAGACAGACAGCCTGGCAGTGTCCTTCTTGAGGTTTAGAATTTATGTGAATTAAGATTGTCTGTAAACGTAGACTGGGAAAATAAGTTTTCTTCAATTATGACACATTTGTCATGACATTATGAACTGATGTTGAGAAAGTTTGGTAAATGAGGGATGTAGGTATTTCACTTACAGAATCAGTATTTGTATCCCTTATTCCTAAAAAAAAAATAAAATTATAAAAACTTTTTAAAAAAGGTGAAGGATTTAAGTGCATGCATGTCATAAAATTCCCTCAGTACCACTAACTCAGCTGTATTGATGGCATGTATTGACTCATATTCTGCTTTCAGCAATACTTGTGTAAATCCAGGGTACTGCAACTTCAGTCACTTTGGTGCAATTGCTCTTGATTTACACTTGTGTAACTGACAGCATTTGACCCTCAGACTATACATATATCTTAAACTATGCATTTAGCTTCCTGAGATGCAACTGAACAATAAGACTGTATATATATCATCTGGTATGTACTATGCATCAGCTTAATGTGAACATTTCATTTTTGCAGTTCTTCTACTCTTGGGCTGTCTTTCTCGTACTTGAAAAGGTATTAAATCATGCAAACACACATGCACACACATGCATACACTTTTAAGAAGTTTCTGCTATTCTAAGATCACATATGGCTTCAGAAAACTGTGTTCTTTTCTAAACAATTTGCGCCAGAAATGGTTGAGAGGTGTATGTGATGAGAACCTATTTTGCTGTTCACAAGGATATTCCTATCCTAGTTCTCAATTTCCAGACAGAAAAAAAATGTCCCTATCTCCAAACAAGGACAATGTTCCCTGCTGAACACATGAGCATATCTCAGCACAGAATTACTGGAGCAAGGGAGTAGAATAGGGGTTCGCTGTGTTTTTGGCCATGTTCATGATGCACAACTGCCCTGTTCATGTGTTACTCTCTTTTCCTATGGGATATCAGTCTGAATATTGCAATATCAAATTCATATCAGTGATATGCTGCCTAACTCTAACTTTTACAAAGATGGTCTTGGAGCATCACTCACAGAAGTGATGCTGATGACAAAAAGTGTTTCCAGAGATAGTTCAAGAGGTAAATAGTAGATAAACCCAGACAGTTTGCTTTAACTTACTATGAAGATAACTATGCCAGAACATCTCCTTAATGTAGCATTCTAAGACAAAAAATCTGTCCCACACTCACTCTGTGTACAATGGGCACACTACAGCCACAGTGAAGATGAGGCCAAGAGCAGAGAAATAGTATGTATCTGTGGAAACTCTGGAATGATCTTAAGAATTATGTTCCATCTTTCTCTTACTAAGAGCTGCATTACGGTAACACTTAACATTTCCACAGACTTCTCTTTCTAAAGACTCTAAACCTTCTGTGGTTCATACAGGCTTTCAAAAGGCAGATATACTCTGGGAAAAAAAGACTAAAAGTAGTAGTCATCTTTTTAAATTATATTACTAAGCAATGAAAATAGATTTTTTTTTTTTTTTTTTTTTTTTTTTATGAACAAAATCAAAGGCAAAAGAAGCGTTTAACAGAAAAGCAACAAAGTTCTGGACAGTCCACAAGATCTGGCAGCCTATGGGCCAAACAATAAGTAATTTGTTGAAGAAGAGAAAATAAAGACGTTCTTTCAGGCTGGCCGGCTGGCATGATGATCTCCCATTGTGCTGCAGGCTGCAAGACCTGGGATTAGAGAGCAACTCAGGTTCCCAGGCTTGGCACCAATGGAAACTCAAGTTTATGTATTTAGTCTTTGAACAGAATAAGAGGTCACAGTTCGGTAGCATTTGAGAGCTGATCTACCATACAGCACTAGTACTGGCTCCAGAGGATGAATGTTCGTCTGCCCATTTGGTCAAAGGTGAACTGCCCTAATAATGCCTCAAGCAAGGTAGAAAAGATAAAAAAGCTTGCAAAGAAAAGCTGGAAAGGGGTAGGGACAATTTTTAAAGTGGCAGAATTCAGAGAAAAGGCAAAGTACAGTCTGCCACCTAACAGCAGAATATTAGGTTAGAATCAAATAATGTAAAAAAAGTTATTATATTTTGAAATATTTTTTCTTAAGTTAGGCTTTTTTTTTTTTTTAAATCAGATCTATTTCTATATCAAGAAACATTTTTGCCATAGTAAAGATCAAAAATTTTTGGAATATTCAGCTTTTTAGGATTGCACTTTAAAAAGCAGGAGCTGGGTAATGAAATCAATATAGTTATCAATCGAGTATATATTGCAGGATTAAGTACACTGAATGCATTTCACATCTGTTGGAGTACCCAGGAGTTAATAGATGGGAATAACAAAGCTACCTTACCACCTGTAATGTCCAGAGATTATTGCACTCTGATGACTGTTAGGGTTGCTAACTTAGGAAACTGCATTTTCTGTGGATAGGTAGTTGTTGCTGATATTCCAAAAGAGGAAATCATATTCTCCAATATGATACCTTTTTTTTTTTTCACTATCTTAAAAAATCAGACATTTTTTAGTGCTTCTAAAAAACTGAATTGTTTACTGGTTATGCAGAGCGAATTGCATTGTAATAACAGAAGTAATACACTAATAAGAGACACACTAATAGAAAAATATTTTCCTTGGTTGATACTGATCATGTTTTGATATTTTTGAATAGATCTTGGTGAATTCTAATAAAGAAATTACCTGATATCACACTCATATGTGACAATTCATATACACTAGAATTCTACTCTTTGTACTTTTTCACTTCCTGCAAGTACTCACAGGATTGATTTTCTTCATGACTCAAAGAGATGTTTGCTCTTGAATGTATAAAGGAAGAGTTCTCCCTCAGTTTTGGTGGGACTTTGAACCACTGGTGTCAGAGGAGGTCAACCAAATTCTTTTCACAAGGAACAGGGAAACATCAAGTAGTAATTCATGTGGTAGTAATGACATGAGGTGTAGAGAGAGGCTAGTAGATAAAAACATGTCTGAGCATGGACAGGTCTAAGCACTGACTGAAAAAAGCATGCTCAAAGAACAGGATAAAGAGAAATCAGTGAGTAAGTCAGCTCCAATAGAGGCACAACTGAAATGCCTCTACGCTAACACAAGGAGCATGGGGAACAAAATGTGATTTACAAATATGTGCCAGTCTCCAGGGCTATGATGTCATTGGCATCACTGAGCCATGGTGGGATGTATCACATGATTGGAACGTAGAGATAGATGGGTATAGACTCTTCAGGAGGGTNCTAAGCACTGACTGAAAAAAGCATGCTCAAAGAACAGGATAAAGAGAAATCAGTGAGTAAGTCAGCTCCAATAGAGGCACAACTGAAATGCCTCTACGCTAACACAAGGAGCATGGGGAACAAAATGTGATTTACAAATATGTGCCAGTCTCCAGGGCTATGATGTCATTGGCATCACTGAGCCATGGTGGGATGTATCACATGATTGGAACGTAGAGATAGATGGGTATAGACTCTTCAGGAGGGTCAGGCAGGGAAGAAGAGGAGGGGGTGTAGCCCTCTACATCAGTAATAAGCTGGAATCCATGGAGCTCAACCAGGGGATGTTCAACTCCAAAACAGAGAGCATATGGGTGAAGGTTAAAGAGAAGGCATGGGAAGGGGACATCATAGTAGGAGTCTGCTACAGACCTCCTGATCAGGAAGGCAAAGCAGATGAGGCCCTTTACAAACAAACAGGAGAAGCTTCACGCTCACAGGCCCTGGTGCTCATGGGGGACTTCAACCACCCTGACATCTGTTGGAAGGAACAACACAGCACAGAACCAGCAATCTAAGAGGCTCTTGGAATGTGTTGATGATAACTTCCTGTTTCAGGTGGTAGAGGAAACCACAAGAAAAGGTTCTGTGCTGGACCTAGTCCTCACCAACAAGGAGGGCCTGGTGAGTGAAGT
>VWZI01023840.1:92001-132001 GCA_013396835.1 Psilopogon haemacephalus | reverse complement strand
TCTTTCAGAGAGAAGGTCTCAGAACTGTTAAACTCCCTTTGCCCAGACCCCGCTGGGGGATGTGACATGTGCTATATAGGGTTGGAGTAAGGGTAGCAGCGCAGCAGGTACCTCCCCTCTGCCCCCACCCTGCTCACCGGAGGGGAGCTAGCTGCTGCTCCTCCACAAACTTGCTCTGATGGAGGGGAACCTGTGCTCCCCACTTCTCTGCAAGTTCTGCCAGACCAGAGACAAGCATTAAAGCTGAGATTCACCGGCAGGGCGAGTTGGATAGAGCACTTTGGTGATTGAAATGGAAGGCAGCCTTGTGTTAATGATTGCAAAAACTATAAAAACCCTGAAAAACAATTTGAAAGTTTCAGGCAGAAGTGTATATGCCAAAAACATATAGCTATAAAGAAAACATTTTTTAGTCTTTATTGGTATCAGGATGTCTTGCTGAAATAGAAAAAAATTAATGGACATCTGGTGAGTTTGCTCTGTTTGCAGATATAAGAAACTAATGGGAAGTTAATAGCCTAAATAAGAGTAAAAAGCATAAAATCATTGCTATTTTCAGCCTCAAACTCTCTTGGGGCCATTTTAAACACCCGAGTGAAGTAGCAGACCTATGTCTCATATGGCATTATTTATGCTGTTCTATCAACATAACTCATTTCAGCTCAGTCTGGCTACTACAGAAATTTCCTGGAGTAACCAAAAATACACCTTGGCTTTTATTTGTTTAGATTAACTGGTTCATTACATTATCCAAACTCAGTTATAAATGCATGCCACTGTGCTCTAGTTAATACTTGTCTTTTACCTTTACAAAATGAATTAATCTTCAAAGAAAGAATTATTCCTGTAAGACTTTTTCTTTAGTTTACATTTATATACAAGTAATTTAAGTTATCACAGAGACTACTTGTGATAATTCAATATGTTGTTACACGTGTTGATTTCTTTTTAATGAAGCCTTACACTTGTGCTTAATGTAAGTAATTGATATTCACCAAACACACAAACTAAGAGCTCCTTTTTGGTTTCTTTATTTTTGTTGTGCCTTCCTGTAAATTTTGTTTATTATGAGTAGGTTGACTACTCCTCCACAAAAGCAACAGTAAACAGTGAATTAATAAAATAAGGGTAAGTAGCTCATGCTTATATATGCCAAGTTAAACAATGTGGTGTTTTCTAATTATTTTTTTTAGAGAAAAAGTTCTTTTTTTTTTTTTTTAATTAAGTAAAGCACTTAGTACTTTGCTTCTTATAATTAAACAGTCAACACTTTATTATACTTGGAGATTGACGTACTTGTGCCTGCAAACAGAACAGATTAATGTAATGTTTTGCTACCTTTGACCTTGTATCCTTGAGTCTCTTGATTCTGTGTCACCAAACATAGTACTATAATAGAGTTGAGCTCTAGCTAATAGTGTGTGCTATTCTGACTGTCATGCTCCATCATTGTAACTTACTGCATGAGGTCCCCAAAGTAGCCTCAAACATAGACAGACACAAAGTCACATCAACAAAACCTAAAAGTAAGCAGAAAAGACCTTAAAATGGAAATTCTTTATTCAGTTCATGCAAGACCAATCTGACTCTGACTGCTAGTTATTCCAAAAACTTCAGCAAAGGAACATTTACATGGACGTGTTGCTAAAAATCCACAGGCAAAAGTAATTCAGAAAACATAAATGAACTCCTAAATTATCTCATTATGTTGTTANAGGGGTGCAAAATGCCATTTCTTTGTTCTAGTATGTGGTCTTGAAATACTGCCTGTAATAACTGGCAAAGTATTTTCAAATGAGGTATTTTCCATTACCTGGTCCTTTCCCCCTAAGCAGAGAGAAAGTCTTATACAGTGGTTGAAGCCTCCTTGGCCCAGTGTGAATACTAAGGGTCTCACATGCTATGAATGGGTAGTAGGTGCTAAATGGAGTTGCTCCTGGCAGGAACCGCAGCATGGTAAGAAGGCAGTTTTCCAAACTGAGAAATACGAATTAGTGAAGATTCACAAACCTGACTGAAAAGGAGTCCTTGTTCCTGGGTGAGGCAGCTCAATGGTGCTTTCAAAGCTGCCTTGCCCGCTGCAAACAAAAACTATCAAATTACCCCAGTCCTTCCTGTTGAAGCTGGCCTCCTTTGTATGAAATAGCCCTAATTAAGATAAACTGTTTGAAAGAGAAAATGTGGCTGACTCCATGCTCTCTTTGTGATGGCAGTCAGCTGGAAAAGGGTCTGAGTTTGAGGCTTTCTAGGCAGTACTTGTCATACCCTAAAGCAAGGTATAGAGCTGACCTGTTTTGTAGGTTTTGTTACCTTGGGTGTGAAACAGATGATGAGTAGCTTAATCATGTTTAGATAATGATCATATGTGTTGTGAGCTCTTGGGTTCTGTGAGCAGCAGAGATGCAGTTGGCACCTGTCAAAGATAGGGAAGGAGGCATGTAAGTTCCTCCTTGTGAACCTGCTCCTGCGTGCCTTGGTTATCCTCTCTGCAAAATAGGATTAAGTCTAAGATGTGCTTTAATATTTGTTAAGCCTGTGAAAAGACTGAAGATATCACATAAAATAACTTCCAAAACTGACGCATTTACCTGATACAAAATTATTCACAAAGTGAATGAGTATTCAGCAGTACTGTGCACTGTTGTCTTACTATACCATATAGAAAAAGGATGTATGACTTTGCCTTTATAGCAAATTTTTAAGTCTAACTCCTTCTTTTAATAGCCTGGGACTTGCTTTCTGAATTTCCAGTTGCGATTGAATTCTCCAAAGCTATTATTACTGGAAAGAAAAAGAAATTAGAGTTCTCAGTGACCATACACTGTGCTGTGCAGTCATGTAAAACATAAAAGAATAGATAACTATTTCAGAATGAAAGGAAAATCAAAAAATATTTGAAATCTACTGACCTCTCCAATTCATTGGAGAATTCTTTCATCACAAAACTTATTTTTAAGTAGAGACTTCATCTTCATTGATGGCTGTGTTCTGCTTTGTTTACAAGATTTCCTTTTTCATACTTCTAACATCATTGTAAAAGGAGGTGTGAATGGTGGTGCTGTGGGACATTATTCCCCATGCTGTTCCCAATAGCATGCTAAACTTCGCAGAGGTTGACTGACTTTGCTGTGCAAGCATACCTGCAGAGAGGTAGTCAGAGAAGCATTTTTCTTGACTTACGTCTTTGGGAGGGCTAAGCTGATGAAGTAGCTCCACTGTCAAGTGTTTATGCCTATACTATGGGTTATGTTATCATAACTAAAATGGTTTTAATTCTATATGGCAGGCCAGATCTGTATGTCTATGACATGTATCCTATGTGTAACTCAATGTCATGGCTTAACCCCAGCTTGCCACTAAGCACCATGCAGCCACTAGCTCGCTCATTTCCCCATCCAGTTGGATGGGGAAAAGAATTGGGAAAAGAGTAAAACTTGTGAGTTGAGAAAACAAGAGTTTAATAACTGAAAATAAAATAATAACAGTAATGAAAAGGAAGATAAGGGAAAAAAAAAAAAAAGAGAGAGAGAAAAAAAAGCTAATGAAAGACAAGCGTTGCACTAATGTCTAAGCAGTGCTCTGCCCCTCCCAGCCACCCCCCCAAGATTATGTACTGAGCATGATGTTCTATGAGATGGAAAATCCCTTTGGCAAGTTTGGGTCAGCTGTTCCAGTTCTGTTCCCTCCCAGCTTCTTACTCACCTTCTTACTGGCAGAACACTGGAAACTTAAAAGTCCTTGACTTAGAATAAGCACTACTTAGCAACTGAAACACCAGTGTGTATTCAATGTTATTCTCACACTAAATCCAAACCACATCACTGTACCAGCTTCTAGGAAGAAAATGAACTCTGTCCCAGCCAAAAGCAGGACACAAAAAATCACATCCTACTTCCTGTGCCATTACTGGGTCTGTGCTCTCAGGTCATCCTCTTATCCCTGCATCCCTGTGTTGAGGCTGAGCGTACCATATAATGATAATCTTCCTACTGTAGCTTGCCCAAAGTCAGAGAGAGGGTATTGCACTCTGAAAAGATATATTTTCTGATGTGATTGACAGCTCACTCCAGCACCACAATTCCCATCTCTATGCTGTGAAGGAGGAGCTAAGCTCTGTAGTGCGTGGGGAAGCCATTTGACCCTCTCTCTCCAGGAAACTTAAGTTCAAAAGCCCAGTGGGTCAGTGAGATCCCTGATAGAGGCCTCAAAATCTGCAGATGGTATCTGTGATCATATTTTGTACATCTCCTCAATATACTCTGAGTAGAATTGATGTGGGTAAAATGAGAAAAATATCACCATCCTGCTCTCCTCAGTGTGATTCCTGAATATAGTTTCATGGACTTCACATTGTTTTAAATACCAAGTGTAGTATCTAAGGCATACGTGTGTTTATATATATATATATATATGTGTGTGTGTGTGTATTCAAGCATATTTCTATAAAATCATACCCCTATGTTGTATATAGTAGAGATATATATAAATAATTTCTAAGTTTACCTTCTACCTAAATCTTATATTATCATGATGTGCTTTCTTTATTGTTAACAGTTTAGGAGGTTAAAAAGCACTCCCCAAGTTCAAAGCTAATACAATCAAGTTCAATATCTGCTGCCATGTCTGACATCTTAAAAATTCTAATTTTTTGTCAGTATGTCAAACAAGTGAACATTTGTGTATTAAAATACAATTTTTCTTCTCTCCATTTGGAAGCAGCTTGTTAGGATTCCAGTTTCTCATTTGCTTTTACAGATACATCCAGAATCGCAATGCCAAATTTATTTGCTTATTTGTTTATTTTTATTTTATAGCTGAATGGAATTTGTGTACTGGACATTAAAAGCTATAGCCATGATGGCTATTTTCACCAGTATCAAACTAGACAAGAAAATAGACACTTTTTCTGAACCTGTATGTTTAAATGCAGTGACAAATAATTTCACCATGATTATTATAACAGTTTATTTGTTCTTAATCAGTTTCTTGATGAGTTGCTTCACTAAAATGATGAATGCTTTCATTAGGTAAAAATCTTTAAACTTAAATTTGCACATGAATATTGGTAATTGGTTTGCTGAATTAATTTTTTGTTTAAAAATTATGAAAACTTGATGTTAATGCTATGTGAATAAAATGTCTGGTGTCTTTCATATTAATCTCTCTTTGTATGAAAAGTGCAATTTCCATTCTCATTGTGACAGTTTTTTACCAGGTGAACTTTGGTGTCCTTACAAACTTTGGAAACATTTATTTTCAGTAAATCAGGTGGAATTTGTTTAAGCATAAAAAAACCCCATCTCTCACTATTATCATGCAGACACCAGACTATGTGAAACAATTTCTATTGGTGAAAGGACTAAACCATCAGCTAAAGAAAAAAGTATTATATCAGCATTCAGAAGTGAAAAATGCTCCATTCCTTCTAACTCTATGGTCTATGTTCAATCAACCCACAGTTAATGGAAGCCCTCCAGTGCTAAGCAATAAACAAACGCAGTTGGGCAAATAGTCTAAAATCAAATCGAGTATATAAGGTGGACAATACCTAGTTAGTTCCATTACAGAACTCTCCCCTGGGAACTGGACTGGCTTCTGAGCCCGTCTCATTACGCACCAGCACCATCTGTAGCCAGCCTGAACCTTATTTGGGAATATATAAAGTACACGGAAAAAATAGAGTAGGAATCAAGAGCCAGAGAATCCTATTTCAAGTTTAAATTTTGCTTGTGAAAGATCATTTGGTTTTAGACTCAGCAAACAGTAGGCCCTCATCACTCACAATGAGCCGTGCATGTAGCAGGGATTACTTTAGATCAGAGAGATTGAAGGTAATTGCTGCTTTCCACGGGGAGATATCTAAGTACTAGTGTGGCTTGAGAGATACAGTAAAGCACCATAAACTGAATCACGCCATCTTGAAGCAAACTAGAGCCACCTCTCATTCTTTAGCCTTTCCTTTTTTCATTTAAAAATGAATAGTAAGTTTAAGAGTACATAGGAAAAGGAAGAAATTCTTTAATATGTAGATTAAAAAGGATAAATTTGTCCCCATTCTGATATATAATGCAGATGAATATTTTTATATTTATATACATTCTACAAAGTTTTCCACTAAAAGACAAATGTTTGTAAATATAACTGTATGTATGTGTTATTATTGTATAAAGATCTTACAGGTGTTAGAATTTAGATGTAAGAACATCAGAGATCAAGGTCTCTTTGCAATTGCTATTACATATGAGAGACTAAAATAAAAACCCCAAGGGTTCTCTGCCCAAGAGAACTACAGTTGAACTAAGAGCCCAAATTTATCTGTTAGTGACTTCAGCAGAATTACTCCTGGGAGATCCATTTATCCTGGGATGTACAGAGATTGCTGATGGTTGACAGCTACATTAGCTCCCTTTCTCTATTCAATAGGAGAGGAACATCTTAATATAGTATGGAGAGTTTCTTAGTGTGAGTTTGTGAAAGTAAATCATATGGCTCACTCCAAACACTGTTTTATTGCAGTATAGGATTATTCTGCATAGTCTACACAACTGATTTAGGAATGTTTTAGTGAGTTTTATAACAGAAACCTTATTAGTATTTTTATAAATGTTTTTTGTAAAACCTACAGACTTATAAATTCTGGATTCTATTCTTAACTGATCTTTATGCTATATGGACTTGTCTGATGACTGCAGATGGGTTTCTGTGTTTCAAAGGGTATTGTACAGCAATGATCTCCAGAGCTGTTTCACTGCCACTGCAAGGTCATGCTTGCTCTTTGTCATCCTTGAATGATGTCCAGCAAACTTGCTAGTCAGCATCAAGGCTGGTGGTGCAGACAAAGCTGTGAAGGACACCAGTGCATTTCACCTAAATTCAAGAATGTCAAGTACCCAGACACTGAGCCTCTGCTCGTTTAATAATCCCCTGCATGTCTGCTTTTAATTTACCATTACAGTCCAATATAAATTGCATCAACACTTACACTCTTTTCTCAACAACATCATCGTGTCATAGAATCATAGAATCATAGAATCAGGCAGGGTTGGAAGGGATGACAAGAATCATTTTGTTCCAACCCCCCTGCCATGGGTGGGGACACCCTACCCTAGATTAGGCTGGACAGAGCTTCATCCAGCCTGGCCTTAAACACCTCCAGGAAAGTGGCCGCAACCACCCCCCTGGGCAACCCATTCCAGGGCCTCACCACTCTCATGGTGAAGAACTTCCTCCTCACATCCAATCTGGATCTCTCCACCTCCAGCTTTGCTCTGTTCCCCCAAGTCCTGTCACTACCTGATAGCCTAAAAAGTCCCTCCCCAGCTTTTCTGTAGGCCCCTTTCAGATATTGAAAGGCCACAATAAGGTCACCTGGGAGCCTCCTCTTCTCCAAACTTAACAGCCCCAACTCTTTCAGTCTGTACTCATAGGAGAGGTGCTCCAGCCCTCTGATCATCCTCATGGCCCTTCTCTGGACACGCTTCAGCATGTCCAATATAGCTGTCCTCCAACATAGCTGAAGATTTTTCACAAGAGAAATGCAAAGCAAACAACCTTTGTGTGAAAGTTGTTTCTAAGATACAGGATTGGTTTTGCCATATTTCTTGGTCATCTTCACTTCTTCTGAGTTCTGATCTTAGTAATTCAAATTGTGTGATACCAGGCAAACTGAAAGGATGACTAATGAGACCCAGATAAATTTTGATAATGCTGAATCCTCTATGACCACATCATCTTACTCATAATCTTTAGTACTTTTATGGCATCTTCCCACCTATGGCACCTATAGAACATATGTACCGTTTTTTGCTAGTACAATATTGTTTGCTGTTTAAAGTATTCTTGACTTTAATGTACTAGCTATAAAATTGTGATTGATTTTCAGATGGTTCTGTCTGTGCAAATTGCAGGTTCTTGATTAACCAATAAAATTTATCTGAAATTAATTAGCATTGACTGTTTCATGAATGGGCACGTTTCATTTGAAATTCCACCTATACAACTGCAGAGTGACTGAAAGTTAGGTAACATATGAACAATAAGATAGATTGAAATACTTGTAACAATTGTGAATTTCAACAACAGCAAAAAAGTCCTTATATTTTGAGTGGCGTTCTTCATGATTTGTACACCTCACTCCAACATTAGTTAAGATTCCAGAGGTGGAAGTAAATATAAAATTAGTATAGAAAAATGTGCATTTATCACAAAGTTGTCAGTTGTATAACTGTGCATAGCTGATTTTTATCACCTGAACAAAATACAAATGTATCTAGAAACAAACTCGTACTTAGAGCATGGAGGACTGTATTTTAGTAAAGAGTGAGTGGAAAGTATTTAAAGGTCATAGTAAACAAGGAATTAGGCATTATGATCCAATAGATATCGTGGAAATGGGGGCCTAGTGTAATTTTTTTATATTACAAATGAGGATGTCATGTCAGAACACTGTAGATGCTTTTCCTGGTCAATTTTTTAAAAGCCATTGAAAACTGGGAAAAGTTCAAGAAAGAGCTACCAATTATTTGAGAAATTATGAAGTTTATGAAAGGAAGAATCTGCTTCAAAGTTGTATACATACTTTACAAAATTAGAGATGACAAGCCAGAGGGCTTTCCTGTCTGTCTGTGGAAGATATCTTAGGAACTGTTGTTCAGAAATACCATCTAGATAAATTCAGGTTAGAAATAAGGCATGAAACCAACTCCAAAGTGAAATGGTAGATCCTGTTTGTCTTGATCCCTTGCAATGGTCTGGATACCTCTCTACTGCCTGTCACTGTATAGAGGGTTGTGCAGGAATAGCCGGGTGAAACTAGCTAACTTTAATTGTGTAGAATATCAGCAGTGTCTTCTGACATAGCGAATGACAACTAAACCTGTGAGTATATGCAAAAAGCTGATGGTGAATGCAGAGTTGGGACTCTTTCCCTGAAAATACCCTATTTAGCAGCTGCCCCATCCGTCTCACAGCAACTCCAGCTAGCTGCCTCTAAGCAGAAATAACCCATGAATGCCAGATACACCATCTGAAGACAAGCAGTATCCTGTAGAATCCACTTTGCAAAATATTCCTGTGAATTACAAGTATTAGAAATATTTGCTTTAGTACCAGGATTTTCCTTTTTAATAGAACATTAGTACAGATGGATCCTGGTTAAAAGGTTTTGGATTGACTCCTTGAGGAATTTCAAGTTGCCTGGATTTGCCTTTGCATAGTAGGAAGTAGTTTCAAAGGGGATATGCTAAATAAGAGCCATCTGGAAAATGAATTCAGACTTCTTCAGTGTTTTAGTATTATCCATCACAAAACAGATCATTTTTGCAGCTCTCCTTTCAGTAAGTAGTGCAGATTGGTATTAAGGGAACTTTCGTATTAAATGAGTGACACTAAAGGAATCTGTAGTAGACATACACTAATGACTGTGGAACAGCTGTTCTGTAAAGAAACAGGAAAAAAAAAAAAACCAAACCAAAAAACAAGACCAAACAAGCCAGTAACATTCATGTTTGTAGTTTAAATTCTGATTTTTATGTCTTTGGAATGTAGTTGTTAAATGTAAAATGATCAGATGAGTTAGTAAGTAAATAATAAGTTGTTATTTTTGTGTAGTTACCATTAATAAACATTTTTTTTAAAAAATGTGGCAGCTGTAGGCAGCCTATTTTTCAGTATAAATAGTTCCAAAACTATGAGGAAATTATTAATTTGTCAAAAATATCCCAAGGATAGTCCTTCACAATCACCAAATATGAAGTTTTGTAAGCAATGATTTTAGACAGCTGTGAAGGTGCTCAAATACATTCTGCAGTGCTAATACCTTTTCTTGCTTATCTCACAAGCTGGTTTCATAGGGGATGCATCTGTTTTGTTCTGGATGAGAGTGGTTGATGCTTTTGTAATAATCCACATAGAGAAGCTAGGATTCCTTTCAGAGCCTGGCTTATAAAAGCCTGTTTTTCAGTTTGGTTCTACTAAAATTTCTTTTGTGTGAACTTTCGTGGTTTCCCAGACTTTGAATTTTCTGAAATATGAGATATATAAGGCCTATGATTATGATCTCAATTGCTTTCATCACAGGAAGACCTCATCATCTTTTACAATAAAAAATAAACTCAAGAATAACTGAATTATTGAACACACTTGTAACTTAATTAATGATCAATGTCTAAAATGACTGCAATTGACTACTTACCCCTATCAAACCACTGTCCCTTTCCATCACCCACTTAACTGACCCTGCAGTTTGGCCTTCTCTATTTATCTGCTCCGTCTGGACAGGGCCATAGAACTTGAAGAGCTATGCTAAAGCTGAGGAGCTGCTGTAATCTTGGTTATATGAATAAGTCTCTAAGGAGAAACAAATACATTTGACTGAGATAGTAGCTATGCAGACAAATCTAAAAGGGACAGAACTATGTGTATGTATAAGGTCCAAAATGTTAGGGTTTTGTTTTGGTTTTTTGGCTGTTGTTTTTTTTCCCCCTAGAGGTAAAAGTGAAATACTTAAAGAAAATGCTGGAGACTTGATGGTATATCAGCAGCTTTCCCCTGCTTCAAGGTAAAGAGATCACTATTTGAGAGAAAGTTATTTAATGAAATACTAACGTACTACATTGCATTTTCAGTATACTATGAACCATTAACAAATTAAAACAAAGAAGTCCATTTAAAGCAGGACTCGTGACATCTTTCCTTTTCTGCTATTTACTTGTTTGTTTTCTGCTGTGGAATGTGTTGATTCATAGTTCTGCTGGTCACCAGCTTAATGATTCATAGTCCTGCTGGTTACCAGCTTAATCTGCACCAGTCTATTCTGTGACACGTCTCCCTCTATGTGAGTGTCTTTATGTTCAAAAGCACTTAAAGACCCCCTTTTTCTCACTGTTGGGTAGGTAAACAACGTTTGGTTGTATGTGACAATGTCATTTGTTTCTTTCAGGAAAACAATACTTTTGAAAGTATTGATCAATGGTAAATGCAGGACTGTTCAGTCTTCAAAACCTTTCCTAGTATTCTATGTTTGTCCTAATCTAGTACAGGGGGGAAAAAAGGAGTAAAAGTCTATTTTCCACATTTCTTTTTCCTGCTTGCTATCGTTTAAAAAGCAGCTTTGAACCTTGTTCATGGCTTTCCCAGATTTTGCTGTTAGCTGCCAAGTCCCTGTCAGATTGAAATTGAAACGGCAGAAAAAAGATTTTCGACATACTTTTTCTGCAATTTTTTTCTGTCTTTCACCTCTAATGAAATGACCTTTAACTGCCCCTTCATCCCACACTAAGCAATGCTGAGATTTATACCCTAAATTTCAACTACTTTATTAAATTAGCTACAAAATTAATATTTAAAAATGAAAACAAAAGTAATTTTTAAAGTGTACATGAAGATTTGCAATTATTCTGTTTAAATGCATTGCTGAACTTTTTACTTCAAAGACAAATATCTCTGCACTTAAGAGACCTTGCATTTTACTCAATGTTCATCCAAATATATGTACTATTTTATTATAACAGATCATTGTAAAGCTAGCCTCATTTAGATTTTAATATATTTATATTTTTATATATATAGTTTAATTTTGTGCTTTAAATCTGTCATCATTTGCCATAAAATAATTGCCTTGTTATTGGAAAAATGAGTTGGTTTAGCTACCTCTGTTCAGTGTTAGGCTCTTACATCTTAACGGAGCATATATACAAAAATTGCTTATTGAAATACACTGTATGAGAAAGTCAGACTTACCAGCTCATTCTATTTTTATATCTTACACAACTTCCAGTACTTTACTCTTGATGAAATGTGCTTCAGTCTCTTGTTGCACTATCTAATATGGCAGTATTTCTTGCTACATTAATTTTTTCCTCTATATGGTCTTTAATAGAAAAGATGCTTACCAACATAAATATCTGTAAAGCTAACAGTAGAAAAATACTTGAATAAATAACAGATGCACAAGGGAACCATGGGATAAATATACAGAAGGCACTGAGTCATAATCACATGTCTGAACTACTTGTGCCATTATCAGCACTCAGCAAAATACACTTTAGTAGTTATGCAGGTATCTTCCAAGTCCATGTGTTTCTGAATTGGGTCAATCTGTCTCTAACATTGTAAATACATATAAAGAAGCTATGACTTTAGAGATACTATATCTGATACATTTTAGGTAAGAACCTATCCACACACAACACACATGACTTTATATGACTGTGATGCTTATCAAATAAAAGATTTAATAGGACTGGTTAGAGCCACCACACATACCAAAATTTGATACCATAATTTTGCCCACTGAATTCCATCAAAGTACCACAACCCTGACTCTTTGCACTACCAGTATTCCAGTTTGGGAAATCTCAAGTGAAAACTCTGACAAAGTTAATGGTGGTGCTTTTCGTGTTAGTAAACACTTAGAACCTTATAGGATGTGAAAACGACTTTTTACTTTCCTTTTCTACTTGTAAGTCTTTGTCTAAGATCAGGTAAAAGATTATCATAAACCTGGTAAAAGTCTTCCTTAGTATATTTTCCTAGATTTATTTATTTGGTTTCAGTAGAATATGTGCAGAAATTGTATAAGAATTTAGAGAGAAACTAAAAGTCAATCTCATTCATAGTTTTGTTTTGATATGCTACCTAGCTGATAACAAACACTGAGCCCCACTTTTGTTTGGTGTTGCACTTGGCTCTCCATCATTTTAGAATGATTTACAAAGTGTTTTTCTTTTCCTACTGTGAAATTTCTTTGTATTAAGATTCAGAAAAGCCAATAATGGAAATGTAAGTAACTTTTTGTTTAGAAAATTACTCTCTGGATTGCCAAACATGATTCACTCAGCAGAAGTCAGGTCAAGAAGATTAAGCATTTTCAATGAATAAGGGTAAAAGTTTGGCTTGATTTTATCTTTGAGACTGTTTTTCTATTTGTTTTCCTGACAATGCAATAGTACTAATTGGTTAATTACTATTAATTTGTACACAAGATCTCATTAATTAAAAATAGAACAGACTTCAAGGTTTCAGGGCAACATGAAAAACTGAATGTGAGGAGACCACTTTTTGTTATCCTGTTCTCAATACTTTTGAAAATTCAGGTCTTACTGTTGTTTTTCTTCATGAAAGACTTTGAAGTATACCTAAAAACCAGTAAGTTAAAATTTTGGTTAGACAAATGCATACATCAAAAATTCTTCCCATGTCACTAATTTACAGTGAGTGCCGTTCCATATAGAAAATGCCACTTTTGCATCCATGTATTCATAAATGGTCTTGCTGATCATTGGCTGCTTCTATGAAGTCTTGTGATGAATACAGCTAATTACAAAATAATAACTAATGATAATGTGCTTTTAAAGAATCCTAGTATAATTTAAACATTGCTTCTTTAAATCCTCATATATTAATAGCCACAGAGTTCACAAGGGTAAACAGGCATTTCAATACCTGATTAACCAGAGTTATAAAGTACAACGTATCAGGGTGTGTCTTAGTAGCATTTCTAATATATGTATTTAGATGACTTATGTATTAATAACTATTTGGAACTCACACTTAGTGTCCATCAGAATATAAAGACATAAAGTAATAATTTTTAAACTAGGAAACCTAAAAAAAACAATTGGGTGAAAACGAGTTTCAGTTTAAAGAACAGAAGCTTTCCTTCTTGAAAATGTTTTAAAGAAAAATGTATTTTAGCATCCTTTGAACTCTAACTTGGAGCTGTAGAACTGCTGCTCTTCCACAAGGTGAGCTTCGGATTCACTTCCTTAACCACTGGCCTCAACACTTTCCATCTACCCCTGTCCTTCGCCACAGAGATCTCAGTGGCCTTTGCTGTCTTCCCATTTCAGATTGATGAACTGTCCCTCCTTCCAGCTGTCATCTTTGGGATTATCGCGTAGGTCAGGCTTTTGTAATGCAAAAGTAGCTCTGCTTTTTTTATGTGATGATAACTGTATCATTACATAAAAGTGAGGAAGAAATAGTACTGTGGTAGCATCTGTTGCTTTGAGTGCATCCCCCACCGTGCTCAGAATCAGGGGCACTGGTAACAAAGGTGGAATTGTATTATTAATATCAGAAGTGAGTAAATGTAAATCCCAGCCAGAATACATTAGGCACTCTTCTAGTCAAGCCTCTCAGTATTTTTCTGAAAGGTGAAGTGTGTATTTTGGGTATAACAGTTGCAGTGCATGTACTTGAAGAATGATTTCTAAGGCTGAAGGCACAGCTGTTTCACATATGATGCCTGAAAGACTATGGCATTATAAAACGTCTCAAAACAGAGATGAAATTAAAGAGACTTTTTATGGCTTTAGGTGGGAATTTTCTAGCTGCTCCATCACAGTAGTTTTTCTGTACTAAGATATCCCTTTGGCTTGTAACTGAGACTCCTTTCAAGACTGGTTTGCTTTTTCTGTTCCTCCTTTTACACTTGTACACAATCTTCCACCTGGCAATACTTCTATTTTCATCAAAAGTGTTGGAAATTCAATTGTCTGAACTGTGCAAATGTGAGATCATGATCTAGAAAAGTGGTTTTAAAGAATGTTTTTTAATATGAGGATCGAAGAAGTAACTTTTTGGTGTGCTAGCCTACTGCGAAGGCAAGAAGCAATAACTAGTTTCTTTCTTTGTTGCCAAGATCTAAACAGAATCTGTTGTTGATTGATCAAATAAGGCTTGCAAAGTACCTAGTGAGTATTACTAATTTTTTGTATTTTAATTTAGCCAGGATAATTGTTTTCTTTTTACTTACTGTGACAAAGATTTATAGTGGTATTTCTTCTCTCCTCAAGTCTCAGTCAAAAAGGAATTAACAATTAATAGAATTTGTCATTTTTCTTAATGTTTACTTTTGTCATATTTAACTTTCAACTATTTTAATTTTATTACTCTGAAATTTATGTTATACACACGCTTTTCATTTTCAAGGCAATATAGGTATTTATAGGTATTCAAGGCATGAGGTATTTATAAATAACATGTAATTTCACTGCATTGGACTAGGCCCATAAAACACCTTATCTCCTAGACAGACAAACATCCCTTTGGCAGCATCTAATGACAATTATGCTAGGAATACCATTGGGAGTATTCAATGTCTAGATAGTGAATTAGTTTCCTAAATACTCAGAAGTGAAAGAAAGACAGGGCTCCTGCCCCAATGCAATCTGTCTGAAGGACAGGATTACCCTCTGACAGGAATCTTGATTGTGAAGTGTGAAAGATTTTTAATACTCGATGTGATATTTAGACCTGTCTTAAGAGTTTATTAAGCAGACCTTGACTTTCTAAACAACTGTTAGTCTCTTATGTAGAGACTCTTGCAGCCACCCTGCATCACGTTCCCTGGAGTAAACCCCAAACCTCAATTTATCTGCTTTGATTGAAGTGATCTTTCTCTAGTCTGCCTTTATGGAAGTGCTCTAACAAAATTAAAATATGTCCAGAATAAATACTTCATTTCCTGAGTCTCTCACCTGTGACCAGAGGCTCTCTTAGTGAGAGATGTGAAGTACCTGAAGCACTGGTAAGCCAACAAAACAAACACTCTCTCTAACTGGCCTTAGACTGACTTTTCAGTGCAGGACACATTATCTACTTCAACTGTCTTTGCATTAAGTGTACTCCTTCCCTGCCTGACTTTGCTTGGGCTCCAGCACCCTGCTGATCGAGGTCTTAAACTGGAAGAGTAAGTGCAGTTGTTAAAGTTGTTCACAATAATCCACCCTAACAAGATAAATTTTATATCTTAGCCAGACCTTTTATGTCTACAAAATTGAGTCGTTCACAAGAGGGGACAAAAAATAAGAAAATGTTCACAAGGCCTACTTATTCTAACAAAAACCTTCTGCTGTCAGCAACTCAGGAGTCATCTAGGAACACTGTCAGAACACCTTATCTTGGAACCTCTGCTTTAGGCAGAAAGTGCCAGGGCATAGGCACCTGAAAATAAGAGAAATGTGAAGAGAATACTTTCAAACCTGAAAAATTATCACTTCTAGGAATAGGTAAAATTTAGAGCTGAAGCAGGAAGGATTACAGCTTCTCCAAATGTATGCCCTTTGGAAACTCAAGCTGTTATTTTCTAAAGGTTAAAATATTTTTTACATATAACAGTTTGTTCATTCAGCAGCTTGCCTTACAGTGGCTGTATCTAGATTTGGATTATCTGTTTCTGGAAGTTTAAGATCAAACTGGTCTTTCCAAAACTTGAAGTGAAGGTGCCCATGAAGGAAAGCTCTAGCCAAGTGGGCTGTGCAAATAACCAGGTAACCTAGACATGTATGCATTTGGACGACTCTTCTCTGTGCTATTTCAAAACACATGACCTTCTGGGGGTGAGAAAACTACACTTCTAATTTAGTTAATAGCCCTGAAGCAGAAAAAAAAATAATTAAAACAAAACAAAACCAAAACCCCTCACAGCAACCAAAAAAAAAACCCCACAATACACTAAAGCCCATCCAAAAACCCAACACAAACTAAAAAATCCTCTGGAGTTTTGCTACATGAGTATCAGTTATTCCACTAAGCACTAGGTTACAAAAATATTGTCAGACTTAAATAAAGACAAGCAACATTGTGCATTAGCTACTAACATTCAATCACATGAAAATCTCTATATCACATGTGTGAATTCTTAGAGAACTCTGTTCTGCATTGTTGTTTGATTAGTATAAACACCACAAAGAATTTCACAATCAAGTCTTGGTAAAGCTGAGCTACAGAACCTTTTAATAAAATTTCTTACTGATATAGACAGTTTAATTCTGATTTGTAATATTATTATTTTTTAATAATAATATAAAGCATTGTTTCATAATGAGGTGTCAGCCATAGTTTTACGTATTGTGTAATATGCTTCTTAATATTCCACAGTTTCTGGTCATGCCTGGATATATTGAAGTGCCCTTAGCTTTGCCTCAGGCCCTTAGTACCTCCAGCTGTTACATTCTGTTGTATTATTGGCTGATTTACTGGGAAAATAAAGAGTAGACATACGTAAACGAACATCTTTGTTGCTCCCTAATCTATAGAAAAGAGGATATTTTCTCTCTCTGAAGCAGCAAATACTCATTCTAAAATATGAAACATCTATAATCAGCAGCAGTATTAGAAGCTGGCAATGTACTGCAGTCCGAATATTTTCAGAATTACATGTTAAATACACTAGTAACATAATTATTTGAATGAATTTATACCTTAAATAACATACAATAAATTCCATAACTGCAGTGAAAATTATTTAGATGAATTAAGTATCTCCTCCTGTTCAGTATTTAATTGCATAAAATTTGAGATGGGTCCAGGTTCTGTAGGGAGAGGAAAAACAATGGAAGGGGAAAAAAAAAAAACCCACAAAAAAACCAGAACTCATGATAACCCTCCATATCAAAATGTTTTGGTAATAATTCTGTTTAAATACTAACATTTTATTTTTTTAAGCACTTAGATTCTTGATCTGAATCCATATTCATGGAGGTCTGCTGTAATCCACTTTACCACTTAATGTTGCAATTCAAATGTTCAGTAAGAAGCAAAGCCCTCCAGAATAAAGCATGAATATTACCGTGTGGGGCTGTAAAGAGAAGACTATTAGAATATATCACCAACACACTAGGGGACCATTTAGTGCACTGCTCTAAATACATCATTTAATTACAATGGAGACATTACTTCATGTTTCTACTGATGTAAGTATTATTAGAATTCATGATATTCGCAGGCTACTGTGGGCCATTACATTGGCCATAAGCTATTCCATAAGATTTACTACTAAAGGCCCGCAAGGGTATTTGAGCATTCATGGATTCTGTGGCAGTAGGCTTTTATCTAAGACACATAAGTGAGGGACAACCGAGTTATTATCTCTAAGAAACATAGCTTAATATTTTGGATTCTAAAGGTTAAGGTACCATAAATCCTGAATTACTCTGAGATATCACATAAAAAGACATTTTTATTTTATTTTACTCTACTCTGCCTCTTAAAATATTTTATGATGGCAGTTTCTGGAGTTGTACCATGTTGTTTACGTTCGGTCCCTGGATGCATCAAAAACACTGACACAGCATTTCCTTTAAAATGCAGTAATGGAGGCAAAACACATTCAGGGGATATTCCCCCCATTTCTGTGTTCTCATATGTGGCATTTCCAGTTATTACTAGTCTGTCACTCTGAGTTTGTGGAGTCACTGTAGGCTTTCCTACCCTATGGAGCGCCTTGCTAGTGAAGTAGTGGACAGTGTCTGGCACATCCTGCTGGGAACAGTAGGACTGTTTTGGATGAAGAAAACTAAATACAAGGTTTTGTGTGGTTTTTTTGTTGTTTTTGTTGTGGTTTTTTTTTTCAGCAGATGTCTTGAAATTGTCAAAGGTTAAAGACTCTTTTGCTGAAGCTGGTAATGCAAAAAGAAGTGTGACATTTTCTTCATTAGATGGTCTATAGACCTCTAGCAGTACATGTTAGCTTAATGTTCAAATAAATTTCTTAATTATGACAGTTAACAAGCAGCTTCCTCCAAAATAATTCAGACTTCCTATGTTATCATTAGGAGTAGTTATCTAGTTTCTTTATGTACACAAACACGGCTGTACTATCTTTCATGCAAATATTAGATTGCATATTATGCAGGAAGAAGGGTGAATTTTTCAGCTGTACCACAGCAAGTGTCACTGATGCAGTGCAGAGGCACCAGCTGGGCCAGCTCACCATACACTTGACAAGTGTTCTCAAGCCTGCTGCTCCAGCAAGGAGTGTTGAGCATGGTGCTACCTTTCCTGACAAGGAATGCAGTGAATGTAGACAGGTCTATGTCATATGTGTTCAAACAGTTAGCTGTGATTCTTTTATACCAACCCAGAAAGTTTGTACAGGTAGTCAGTCTGCTAGGTTTCATCACTGGATGTGGAACTTCATTGAATCATGTGAATAGTTCTAGGTAAGGTAGCCTTGACCAATTTCTCTAACATTGACTGAGTCTCAATAAAATTTTCCAGAACAACTGTAACTCATGCACAAATTATCTTTGAGTTCAAGGTAATTTAATATTGGTTTAGGAAAGCTAGAGACTCAAAGAAATATCTGCTTGTAAATGCTCCAGGAGAAAAAAAATTCTTTTCTGTATCCATTGTCTAAATTCTGCTTTTATTTTGGGTCTGTTGATTGCTAGAGCTTATGAAGTAATAACTGAAAAGAGAAAGTCCTTTGCAGTTCTTGTGGCTATTAGGATGGCTGATGAGAATGTTCCCTGAACAAGACAAAGAGGCATAGGAAGATTGGTCTTGCATAGAATACACTTAAATGTTAAATTAACAATTGCTTTCAATTCATTCCGTGCTTTTAAAATCAAAATATAAAGTCTAGGCTTCACACTTGTTTTCTTCCAGCTTTAATTGGAGCACACTCCTCATCCCACCTTGGTTTACTCTCTGTGTTTCAGTGGCTGTCTTAAAGAAATAAGTGGCCAAAGAATCACTTTAGATCTAGAGAGCTGATTCTACTTTTCCACGAACAGATTCAAATCACAGTTGTATCTGAAGTGTATATGCAAAGCCAAATGCTTCACAGAAGTCGTGGGGTTTTGGTTGTTTTTTTGTGGGTTTTTTGGTTGGTTGGTTGGTTTTGGTTTTTCGTTTAGTTTAGTTTAGTTTGTTTGTTTGTTTGTTTTCTTTCTTCCCCTGGGCTGCTCTAGAACCAGCACAGGGTTTGGAACTAGTGGGCTGCCTGTATCATGCCAGAAGTACACAGAGTGCCATAGAGCAATTGCTTGGGTTGCCTTTTGTTCCAGTAGTTGAGTCCGCTGAGGACAGAAATTGATTTTCCTTATGTTAGCATGTGAAGGCTCTGCCCCTTGACCTGCTGCCAGCAACTGTGCAGGGCACAGAAACGCTGCAGCTTTGCAGAAGTAAGCAGCACTATGCCCCTTATCACCAGCACATTCTTCTTCCAAAATTGTTCTTTCCCCTGTGCTTTTCCTTTCTACCCTGTTCTGCTATTTGCAGTGATGTTGGATTGCCCCATAAATTTTTTGCATGCTTGAAACTTTTTTTTTCTTGCAATAACATAATACTTTTAAAAAGTCGCAGAAGTGGTTGATCTGTATTCATGAACCAGACAATACTGTTGAGTGCAGTCAAAGGTGCTGCCAGCAATTGGTAGCATGGGCCATGTACTATGGCATTACTTCTGTGCAGCTTAATCCCATATAAAACATCCTGCTCCTATGTCAGTTTTGCCAATAGTGATGCATGATAGCTAAAATTGGAGAAGGTGAACAGCAACTACAATTGTAAAGGCAAGCTCATTGATTCATACTCTTGGACAGAAGACCACTCTTCAAACTGAATCTTCAGAAAGTCGTGATATTTTGTCAGATGAGCCAGTTGCTTTAGTCTGCTCTTCTCAGAAACATCAGATGTTGGTAATTCTTTCCCTTCTCTTCAATTTTGGTGCTGTAGTTAACTCATCCACTGCGTCTTTGTTTATGTTGAGACTAAACTCCAGAGACATTATGTTACTGACGCCACTTACCTAGTTTTCCAAAATAACATTGAATCTGAATTTGATTAAATGAGATGTCTTTATTTTTTATTTTAAAAATTTTAAATTCTATAAAACAATACAACTAAAAATGCATCTAGACTGCGATACTAAAGCATACTCATGGCTTTTCACCAGAGTATATGAAGTCAGGAAGAATAAGCCATGTTTCAATATCTGCTCTCAGTAGGTGGCACTCTTTCCTCTGAGTATGTGCAAGTTAAAAATCTCAGCAAGTCTATTCCCAAGGTTCACGTTTTACTCAGAAACAAGAATGAGGTCCGGCAGTTTGTGGTCGCTGAAGGCTCATAGCACTTTTGAAAGAGATGTGGCATTGAATTTCTGTGTCCTTGTAATTTTCAGCACTCTTGTAATTACAACCTATATATTTGTGTTTTCTCTGTAGTTGAAGGAAGATTTGTTCATCATGATATTCACCACCACCACTTGTAAAAAAGAATTGGCATGATGTATTTCCACTTGGAACATCTTACAAGGTCTTCACCAGAGATGGCTGTATGTCATTAATTAATGCAGTTATTTTCTAATCTTCTACAGACTGAAAAATATGGGGTTTTTTGTCCTTAGATAGGTTTAGAGACACCCTAGAAATATAAGTTTCCACTCATTTAGCTGTTCTTAATTTTTAACAATGGGGTGATAAAGAAGTAGTGCTGTCCCACTTTGGAGAGTTCAGTGGGCTTGTAACTACAATAAAGAATAAAAGTCTATGCCTGCATACTTTGATGATAATTTTTTTCTTTGCTGTGCAGTGTAGAGGGTTGTCATTGCCACTCTTATAGAGAACTGTTCAAAAGGAGAAAAATTACATTGTAAACCAGATGTAAGAAAAGCAGAAGAAAAAGAAGGAGGGAGAGCAAAAAACAGGGTGCAAGAACATTGTGCCCCATCTTAACATCTTAAGCAGAAATAAATTGTTCTTCAATAAGAGGTTATCACATGGGCTTTACATGCCATCTCCTACACAAGTACAGTTCTAGGTTAGAATAATATGATCTCCAACCCTCAAATCTTACAGAAAATGTAGATATTTGCAGAATTCAGGGCTCGGTGATGTAAAAAGCTCTGGGCTGTACAGAAATATTTCACCTCAAAAGATTCACCTTTCAGAATGTAAAGGTAATCGGAGTAATAATGGAAACTGAATTTTAATTTTTGTTTCCTCAAAAGGGAAACTGTCACTTATTTCCTTGTTCATTTGCTCCCCCTGCTCCTGTCAGTTCAAATCACAGATGCCCAGTCCCTCTGACTAAATCCAGTGACATCCTCCAAATCCTTTTCTAGAAAGTATTGATGTTATGTGCCTGCATTGAGTGTGACTTAGGCAAGTTTTCCTTCAAGTAACCTCTTAAAGGTTGGTATGAAACAGTACACTTGGAGGAACTCCTCAGCTTACAGGGAATGCCTACGTTGCTGATCTCTGTGTGCTGCTCTGGCAACAGTTGTAAGTTTGAAGGGTGTCAACTTTTCTGAATATTTCTGTCATGTAACTGGTGGGAGCCAAGGACCACTGAAAAAGCTGAAGCCTAAACTCTTCTGTCATTGCTAGAACAGATATGGTAAACCACAGCATGCACCTACCTTTTATTTGAAAGTCAACTAAAATGCTTACTTGGTGGTAAAGATACAACTGTCCAGCGTAACAGTGAGAAGAGAAAGTAGAATATTTAAGGGCCTTGTCTATGTCTATTGATTTTTTTACCATCACATATGGATAATTTTCATTCTCTTTGAATAGAATCTTAAGATATTTCTAAACCCAAATGTGTCCTCTAGAAACATGTCTTCTGATTACATAGGTATGCAGGAAATCTGAAAATGCAAAAGGATTAGCTAGCACAGGCATCACAGGCAGCACTAGGCTAATATTACTATAACTTTACATAGGAACAAAGTTGAAGCCTTAGGGAGAGATAGTATTGACCTTATATCTGTGATGGAGAAAAGTGCAACTCATCAGGATGCAAGTTTCACCTCTCCTTCCTCTCTCTGATTTTGATTTTCTATCAATTCTTATCTCTGTAGGTGTTTCCTATCATATAGTCATAACATCTGTCTCTGGAGTCAAATTATTGTATGTAGTGTGTAATAAAGAACATAGACAACCCTAATGCACATTATGCTCAATAATTTCATCAATACAAAATATGTCCAGTTATTATGTTCAACTTCCATATACATTTTCCATAGTTTTCTGTATTCATCATATTCAAAAGAACTTATAAAATACACAAGAAAGAATGGAAAAAAATTGCTGTGTCCAGGAGCTTGGTTTTACAGATGATTCACCCTACTGCAGGCATATATACAGATATAGACAATTCATATAGGGTACCAATATGTAAAATAATTATAGACAAAAAAAAATTGTGCAGCTTGAAAAAAATATAATGCAGGGTAAACAGCATTTTAGGGCAAAGGAATAATGCATAACTTTGGTGCATCATTTTAGCCTTACCCTTACCCTTCACTCGTGGAGTGAAATTGTTATATATCATTATCAAAAATAGACGATAATGTTTAATATTAAAAACACTAAATCCTTAAACAATGAAAATATTATATAAATCTATTATTTTCTAGGTAATTATACCAATTGAAATCCATTGAGTGTCTTAGTACCAGATGAAAAGGAGAAAGAAAAGAAAATACCTCTACCGTGGTTCAAATAGTGTCTTTATTTCTGTAGACTGTAATATTTTTGGGTAGACTTCTGCACCTACTGAACTTCAAAACAGCCCTATTTTACTTTCCTTTTTTTTTTTTTTTTCTTTTCGCTTCTTCTTCATATCCTTGCCACATCCAGTCTTATTTCATGTTGCTGATTCTGGAAAAAACAGAAGTATAAGCCACATGATTGTTATTCTATTCCCCAAAGAGCATAGAACTGACCTTTGGGACCAGATGAGACCATACTTTCAAATGAAGCACCAAGCAAAATGTCTACAGATATTCTGCTGTTTCCTGTTATATAGAGCAGTTACCTCTTTTCATACTGCTAGAGTCTATCTTATGAGCCTCCTCTCAGTAAATTAAAGGGAAAAACACTTTCTTCAGATGCCATTCCTCTGTATGCACTCATGTCTCCAAGGCTTAAGATCTAACAATCCTCTAACAACTTGGCCTGGAAAGATGAATAGCTTTTAAAACATTGTGTAGATTGTATTAATTGGGAAGGGAGTAATGGGTTTAGAATAACTGGAACAGTTTTTAAACAGCTTGATTACAAGGATTATCACATGCACATTGAATTAGACAAATCCAAGGAAATGAGAATAATTTCTGCCTTTCCTGGGCATGCATTTAAAGTAGAGAAATGTAGAACTAAAAGCAAATAGCACAACCTGTTTTAATCAAAGTAGTCTAGCAAGAAACAATCAATTAAAGAACAGTCTGATTCTCTGTGACATCAATGTATGAAAATCTGTTAGACGCCAGATTGTGTCTCAAGACACATATGATGAACTGAACAAAATGACCTGCTAATAGCTTTTACGGGTAATAAATGCATCATGTTATTGGTAATTCTGCAGATGGTAAATCAAGCTAATATCCAGGCTGAAACAAGCTACTTGTTAAATATACTTCAAAAATGTTCCTGCTTGTTATTCCATAATTGTATCACACAGAAAAATAAGTTGATTGCTCCTTATTTTTAAACATTTTGAAACAAAATGTGTTTCAACATGCAGATATTTTAATTTTCAAATTCTATAGAGAGAACACTTTTCTTATGGATCTGAGCTTTTGAAGCACAGCATTTCTATTTAGATTAGCAGCTCTGTATAAACTGTTTTATGTAAATGTTCTCAGCTTTACTGTTTAACATGTAGTTTGAAAGAGATTTCACAACGCCTCATGCTATTCAGGATGCATGACTTTCTGTTGTACAGTGTAAGATACTTTGTAATATGGAATTTGTGATTTCTCAGTTATAAAATGCTGCAGAAGCAGAGTTAAACAAAACTTCAAACATAGATCAGACCTAAATTTGGAATATATTAAATTTTCCCATTTATATAAATAAAAAATACTAATTCTGTAAAGAATGGGATGAATCCCATATCTATCCATAGCAGAAAAATTGTCAAAATGTTGGCTCAAAAAATATCGATAGAAGATGGATACCCTCCAAAATGGCAAATAATATAAGCAAACCCAAGAAATGTATTCCATCTCTTCCTGACACAGTTTTTACCAAACTGGGTAATCTGTACTTTTTAGATTATTCTTTGTCAGTTTTTAATAATAACAAAGTAAATTAAATTTCTGTATAGTAATTATTTACTGTAGGAAAGCATCTACTAGCAATAATAAATTATATTTTTGTGGCTATCCAATTCAGTATTTATCCACAGCAAATTCAAACAGATGCTCAATGCTCAATTATTACACTATCTGTTAAAAACTATTTTTGACAGGCTAATTCATCAAGAAACTAGAAAATGATTGGAAAACATTAATAAAACTTGAAGGCAACACCTTAACATTTTAGAGACCAGAAAAACATTCAGGCAACTGAGAGTCACAGGTAGCAAAAAGCAAATACGATGAGGGAACAAAATCAGAAGAATTTGTATTGGGGAAGGTTTTGAACACTGTTTTCCCCTGATTCTTGTGAAAGCATGGTGGCCTTGACCCCACCTCAATGCTTTAGTTCTTCTACATTCATGCGTCAGATCTAGACACATTGATAGCATCTTTTGTTAGTTACCACTTACTATCTTTGTTCTAGCTGTATCTCCTCTCACTGCCCCACACTTGAGCTAATATGTGTTGCTTGAGTTTATAATGGCCCTTCTTAACAATTCCATGTTGCCATTAAACCTGTAGAACTGTTGACAAATGCCAAATAATGATAATAGCATCAAGGCTCTTTATTTAGTTTTTAAAAGTAATTTGCTCAGCACATTAATGATCTGTTGTGGTCCTTTTCAGTGAATGCTGAAATCAAGATAGCAGTGGAGAAGCTGGAGGGAAGAGACTGTTAAATCTATTTGTGCTATTAGGATTCTGAACACCTCCTTCCTAGTACAGAAGGAGGATTGTGGCTTGGAGGTAAGTATAGACAACAGCGGGATGTTCTGGCAGCCCCACTGGAATTCTGGTTTCTGGCAAAACAAGAAAATAAATACTAATCACCAGTGTAGACCGACTCCTGAATTATAAGGACCATGCTCATACACCTTTGCTCACATTGATTGATGTGTCATCCAGGTTCACTCAGTGTTGGCAGAACACTACTTTCAAAGAATGCACAAGTATTCATAGCAGAAATGATTTCTGTTTATCCGCTTATGGAAAAGGTCAAATAGAATTTGAATTTTCTGATTTTGATTGAATTGCAAATACATATCATCATGGATAAAAGATAATCAAAACATCAGGGCCAGTGCTTTTCAAAGTTTTTATGAACAATCTGGATGCAGGAGTTGAATGTCCATTAAACCTACTGATAATACTAAACTAGAAGGACCTGTGGGTTCCCTTAAGGGTAGAGAGGCCTTACAAACAGATGAGGACAGACTAAAGAGCTGAGTAATCACCAGCCATATGAAATTTAACAGGTGCAAGTGCAAGATTCTCTACCTGGGATGGGGTAATTGTGTTTATATATACAAAGTGGGAGATGAGAGTCTAGAGAGCAGTCCTGTGGAAAGAGCTGAGTCCTGGCAGTCAAAAGGGCCAACCACGACATGATGGGTGTCAAGTACAGCATAGTTATCTGGTCTAGGGCAATAATTGTCCCACTCTACACTGCACTGAAATGGCTCCACCTTGAGTACTGCTTGCAACTTTGAGTGCATCAGTATATGACAGACATCAAAGTGTTAGCAAGTGCCCAGAACAGGGCAACCAATATGGTGAAGGACCTTGAGGGTAAGACTTAGGAGAAGCAGATGAAGTCACTTGATTTGTTGTTCAGCTTAGAAAAAAGAGTGATAACCTTGTTGCAGTGTACAGCTTTCTCAAGGTGGGACATTGGAGTGAGATTGCTGATCTCTGTCTGGTGACCAGTGATAAGACAACAAGGGAATGAAATGAAGCTGCATTGTGAGACGTTCAGGTTGGACATCAGGAAAAGGTTCTTTACTGAGAGGTTGGTCAATCACTGGAACAGGCTTCTCAGAGAAGGTGGTCATGGCACCAAGACTGTCAGAGTTCAGAGAGCATTTGGACAACACTCTTAGTCATATGGTTTAGTATTAGGTGTGTGAGGAGCCAAAAAGATGGATTTTGTGATGCTTATAGGTCATTTCCAATTTTAAATGTTCTGTGATTCTGACTAATCATTTGAGGAAATGGAAACCTTCTTGCATAGAGATTGTTTTCAAAATATGAATATTTCATTGTGACATATCATCATGTGTGTCTGCAAGTACAATATGACTGTGACAAAACACCCTGAATTTCTGTATATGCCTTCTTATGACTGATTTTTAAAGCTTTTAGAATCTTTAGTTTAAAATTTCACATATTATTTACTTACATGTGCAAGACAAGGCATTAGAATACCATTGCTGTTGTATGTCCTTCTGTGTTAAATTGTCCAGAAGCTGGCTGCAGCTGACTAGCTGTTTTCTTGGTGATCTGGTAAAATATGGAGAAATTCCATATGACTGCCTCTACCTCCATCTTTTCCCATTCACTCACTATCTATTAGTTTCAAATGGACTAATGACTCTACTTTATATTTCCATGGAAACTGGTTTGTATATTAAAATGGGCAATAACTTGATTTAAAATTATAATGATCAAGCCAAGAGTTACTGGGATAGTGCTCCCCCACAGTCATAAAAATTGTATGAGATTTGCTGCTTGAGATCCACTTAAAACCAACTTGGAAAAGAGTTTGGCTCTCAGCATAATACTCCTCATTCATAGGTGCATCATCATTATCCCTTTGACTTCTGACACAGTGCCCACTCTAAGGTTGTTTTATTATGGTTAATACTGAAAAAAATCCAGAGCAGGCAGTATGGTGAAGACAGTGGTTTTCAGCAGAAGTCCTGCCTCTGTCATTTTTATTCAGTATAATATAGTAATTGCCAGAGGCACTGTGCAAACACACAAACTTTTGTTGCTGCCCAAAAGAGTTTAAAGTCCTGAAAGATCTACAACTAGCTTGGAAAGTTCCATCTTTCCATACTATCTGAAAGAGGCAGAGTAACATCTACGAGGCAGTTTCTAACTCAGAGTGAAGTTTGTCTGGAAAATACATGTAGTGAGAAAAGACACACAAAACAAAAATAGGGTATATGAGAGATTACTAGGATGTTGCCTTTAGCAGGATTCTGTTTCGACCACATATTTCACATATTTCCTCCATTCTTCCTCCATTAAAACTGTCATACAGACGTTTTCTAGAAGCACCCATATCTTTAAATATACCTTTCTTTTTCCATCCACCCACCACTTCAGGAAGCTTAGGTGACCCTACCAGATTTTTTTTCCAAGACTGTCATCTATTTCATTTCTTCACGTACAAGAAATTAAAGCATTTTGCTTCTTTTTGTTTTAAAATAAGGGAATAGTAAGTGTATTATAACAATATTTTCCAAGTAATTTCTTTAATGTGTTTAAAAGTAAGAACCAGTTTTATCTTACCACAGCAGGTGTTGCAACTCCTGTGGTCATCCACAGATGCTGTGGAAGTTTAGTACCTCAGAAATAGCTCACAGAATTAAACTTTAAACTTTCTGCTTGCTTTCTGGGTGATCAGAAGAGGGAAATAATGTGCTATATATCTCGAGAAATTATATTTTTATAATAAAATTTATTGAAAATTATGTATATAATATCAGTTTGAATATTACTCTGAATTCTAAATTATAATCTCTTGGTAGATATTTAGTGCAAATTGAAAAAGCTTAAATGGTTTAAAAATGGCTTTGAAGAATTATATGGAAGCAGTTATAATTTATAAATGATGGGACATTAATGGTTTCCTTCTACATTTAGCATTAGACTTTGAAGATTAAATTGGAGTATCTCACTCCAGAAATTTACAACATATATGTGTGTCTCAACGTTTACTTAGCTTAAGCATTTGTTTTAAGATTCTTTGTTCTTCTGTAATATTTAGAAATTCAAAACTCTAAATTTATTATGGCAGAATTTAGTTATCTAGAGCAAAACCCTTTCCATTTTTGGTGTAGGTTTTATTTTACTGTTGATACACTTGCTAAATTATTGGCTTGTTATTTCCTCTCCTTTCTGACATTGTGTTATCCAACTGGCTTTGGGGAAAAAAACAACTCCAGCTCATGAATGAAATAGTCTTAAATTTAAGAGGAAGAGATATCTTATAGGTAAACTATCCCAGTTGAAATCCTGTAGTGCAGGAGCTTAAGTACCTGAATTCCATGCCTGTGTCGAGGGTAGCAGGAACAGCTAAAAATAATGTATGGTTGCCTCAGACCTGGAATAAGTCATGCTTTTAAATGATTCCATTATGGAGGAGTTATACTATTGGGCTATTTTGCTCCTGGCAAGAATTGTACAGAATAGTTTGTGTTTCATAAAAATGCAGGCAGAAAACTAGATAGGTTTAAAGAAAAATAAAAATTGTTGAGTTTTTATAGATGTACATATGAAAGTTTGCTAGTGTCCCTTATGTGAAAAAGAAAGACAGGGAAAATAGGCAGAAAAGAGAGAGAGAGAGAGAGAGAGAGAGAGTGATTTTGAATCAAGGTTATCTTGTCCAATCTGGAATGGAAGGGAATAGTATCTGTAGATTTTATAAAACAGAACAGGTCACTCCTGTTGGAAAAAAAAGGCAGCTAGTAAAAATATTTGGCAATGGGAATTTTAAATTGAGCCCTTTCAAATTCCAGATAATATTTATTTTAAAGTCAGCTTAGTGTTTCTGATAGTTGTGAAATGTACTGCAAGTGGATCCACCATTGTCATATATGCTGTTAAGGTAGTTGACCTTCTGGCTCTCCCCTTGGAAAGCAGCTAAATGATATCTATTGCTGTTCTGGTTGGCCTAGCTTTTTTATACAGTTGGATGAGATGCCATAAGAATTGCCGTCTTGGATGCTGCTTGCAAAGTATAGCTCACCTCAACTAGTTGGCCAACTTGCTGCCAAAGAATCCCTTGCCTTTTAAATACAGCTGTATTTGACTCCTCCTTAACAGGTTATAGTAATCAAAATTGCCATAAACCTCAAAACTCTAACAAAAGCATAAACCACACAGTCAGGAGCTGATATTCATTATTTTTCTCTTTTTGGCTGGTCCTTTCTCTCTAACTGATAAAATGGAGGAAAATATAATTTAGGCAGCAATGTTTTTCACTTGCACTAAAAAGCCCTAAGCCCTCATCATCTTTCTTGATTCTGCCCAGTTTCTGGCTCACCGTCTCAGTTATTCACACATGGTAGAGTAGCAGACAGTACTCAGTGCTCTTAGCAAATTGTGATACCCTCTTGGCAATGACTTGGATCTTAGCTTCTGGGAACATACCTCTCATGACTTTCTGTAAGGTCAACAGATGGGTCCCTCAGTACCCTTTAATCTCTTCAGAGACCTGCTTGGAAGAACTCCATGCTTTAGGGCTCTAGAAGGTATGGGGTGGGGGTGGGGGGGGGAGGGGCAGAGAGAGAGATATGACCAGTATTCAAACACTACTTTTTCCAAGCTTAAGATCCATGCATCTCTTTGAGTAAGAAATCAAGCAGAGGAGGTAAGACCTGTATGGATGAGCAAGGAGCTTTGTGAAAACCTCAGATGAAAGAACAAAATCCACAGTATTTGGAAAAAGAGACTGGTCACTTGGGAAGAATAGAGAGAGTTGCCAAAGTATGTAAGGATGCTACAAGGATATCAAAGGCCCTCTTGAACTAAATCTGGCAAGGGATATAAAAAGAAGGGCTTCTTCAAGTAACTTAGGAAAAGGAATACCAGGCAAAATGCTGAATGGTGTGCTTGACCTGATGACAGAGGATGAAGGGAAGGAAGCATTCCTGGATACCTTTGCTTTAGTCTTTACTATTAAAACTGGCTCTCAGTCCCTGGAGTTAACAGGGAAAGTCTAGAGGAAGAAAGAGTCTCCCTTATTCAGCGAGGACTGGATTAGAGATCACTCACACAAGCTGGACACTCATAAAGACACAGGCCCTAATGGGATGCACCTCCGAGTGCTGAAGGATCTAAGTCACTGTCCATCATTTTTGAAAGGTAGTGGAGAACAGAAGAGTTGCCTGAGGATTGGAAGAAAGCCAATGTTACCCCAATCTCCAAAAAGGGTTCTAAGGAGGACCCAGGAAATTACAGGCCAATCAGTCTCACCTCCATCCCTGGAAAACTGATGGAGCAGCTCATTCTGGAGGTCCTCTCTAAGCACATGGAGGAAAAAAATATTGTCAGGAATGGTCAGCATGGATTTACAAAGGGGAAACCACATTTAATCAATATGATAGTATTCTGTGATGACACGACTGGCTGGGGAGATGAGAGAAGAAGTAGACACTGTCCGCCTTGACATCAGCAAGGGTTTTGAAAGTCTCCTATAACATCCTCATAGGTAAGCTCAGAAAGTGTGGGTTCAGTAAGTGGACAGTGAGGTGGATTGAGAACTGGCTGACTGACAGAGCACTGAGGGTTGTAATCAAAGGTGCAGGGCCTAGTTGGAGGCCTGTGGCTAGTGGTGATCCCTAGGGATCAATACTGGGACCAGTCTCGGTCACCATATTCATCAACAACCTGGATGAAGCAATAGTCTGTCCTTTCTGCAGTTTTGCTGATACAAAACTGGGAGAAGTGTCTGGCACACCAGAAGGCTGTGCTGCAATTCAGTGATACCTGGATGCGCTGGAGAATTGGTCAGAGAAAAGTTTCATGAATATCAACAAGGGCAAGTGTAGAGTCCTTCATGTGGAGAGGAATAACCCCATGCAACAGTACAGGTGAGTGGCTGACCTGCTGGAAAGCAGCTCTGCAGAGAAGGACCTCTGAGTGTTGGTGGACAAGTTCACCATGAGTTGACAATGTGCCTTTGTGGCCAACAGGCCAGCAATAGTCTGCAGTGCATTAAGAGTGTGGTCAGCAGGTCCTTCTCTACCCTTACTCTGCCCTGCTGAGGCTGTGCCTGCAGTATTGTGTGTACCTCAGGGATCTCCAGCTCAAGAAAGACAGAGAGTTATTTGAGATAGTCTAACAGAAGATAATTAGGGAACTGGAACATTGCTTTTACAAGGAGAAGTTTAGCAACCTGTTGGACTTAAGCCTGGAAATTGAAGACTGAGAGGGGATCTTATAAATGCATATAAGTATCTAAAGAGGAAGATGGAGTTAGGCTCTTTTCAGCAGTGGCCAATAATAGGACAAGGGGCAATGGCTACAAACTAGAACATAGAAAGTTTCCCTTGAACTTGAGGAACTTTGCTTTGAGGGTGACAGAGCACTGGGACAGGTTGCCCAGAGAGGTCATCGAGTCTCCTCTGGGGACTTTCAAAACCTATCTGGATGCATTCCTGTGCAATCCAATCTGGGTGTACCTGCATTAGCACTAGGGTTGGACTGGATGATCTCCTGAGATCCCTTCAAATCCCTACCATTCTATGACTCTAACAGAGATTTACTATCTACAAGCACATGTCATTTCATTTTACAGTATCCACTATGTGCTACTGGTGAAACCTTTTCTATGTAGTTCTTGCTTGTGGGTAGCCATAGGTATAAGAACCTCCTATATGGTTTTGTTGGTGGTGTTAGTGGAAGATGAAGCAGAGTTCTGCTTGCACCAGGGTCCAAGGCATCTCTTTCTAGGTGGTGTCTGCTACAGCATTGTGGCTTAAAAAAGACCTATCTATTTCCGTCTCAGCAACACTAATGCTATGTAGCCTTATGACTGTTTCTTGCAACTCAGTCATTCAGCATAAGAGTTTGCCAACCTGTGTTCACCTTTTGCAATTTCTTACTTTAACATTAGGAGAAGGGCCGAGGTACTTGCTGCAACCTGCTGCCTGTACTCAAGTGTCCTTTCTGTCCAGGTCCATCTGTGTGGGTGCCTCAGAATTCTTAGGGTTTTTCACTGTGGGGATGCTGAGTTTAGCTCTTAGGCAAGTGCCCACCATTTCAGTAGACAGCTAGAGCACTTCCCTTTGTGTAGACAGGTGTTACCCGCTTAAGTTTATCTTTGACACTCAATAAAACATCTTTGTAAAAAGCAGCAGGTGAGGTCAAAGGAAAGAAGAAATTGGTGGGAACAGGGATGGATATAGCTTGAAAGCGAAGGTCAGTGTTAAATTTCACTGTCAAATTTGACCTTTTAAGTAGTTCAATTGAAGGCAAAATTAACCATTCCTTTTCCTCACCTTCATACAGCTGAAATGGCAAGCACCATAAGCACAGGCAAACAGAACAACAGAAATTAGCAAACAAACAAATTTTAGTACAAATTCCTAGATGATCCCTAGGCACTCACCAGTAAACACAATGTAAGGAGGGTTAGAACATGGCCCAAGGAAGGGGTTTTTTTCTCCTCTTATGCCTGAGGTTATTTTGCTAGGAAATGTATCTTTCAGTGTACTGTAATTGAAGCTACTCACATACGCTATGTTTTGGCCTTCTGATAAGCAGAAAGTATTACCTTGTAGAACTGACAGACTGATTCTGTCCTGCCCCCAAATAATTCACAATTTTCAGTGCCCATAGATACACAAACCCAACCTCCTACTCCCCAGGCTTAAAAAACAAAAGAGATGCAGTTTTTTCCAACCACTTTTATCTTCTGTGTGGCACATACCTAATAAATGTCTGATGACAGAGCAAAACAGAGAAATTAAATATTCTCCTTTCTGGCCTGCTAACTTGCCGATTCTACACCACTGACAGTATTTTTAAGAAAGTCGATTTTTCCTTTCTGTGCAGTCTTTTTTGCTTTAACAACAAAAAATCATTTAGAAACAGACATTGTCAAGCTCCTTAGAGTGGGTTTAGAAAGCACTCTCTGAAACTAAATCCCATCCCACACTGAACCTGTCTTTTAAGCCAGTGCTGAACATTATTCTCTACCAATAACCCATATTCCCAAATAAAACCATTCCTTCCAGCTCTTGCTGCTTTGTCCTAAGTCTTGCAGTATTTAATGCTGTACTTGAAGCACCAGCTACTGGACACAAGCGATAACAAGAGAGTTTCACCTTTCATTTTAAAATATGCACGTTTCTGGCTTTCATAGCTGTGGAGAACAGCTTGAAAACATTGTGTAAGAATAACTAAAAATTCAGGAAAAGAGGAAAAAAAATTTTATGAGAATCTTTTATTTTTAATTTTTTTTTTAATATCAGGACTGACAATATTGTAAAACTAAAATTGCAAAGAATAAATAAAGACAAGTCAGTTTAGCATCTGTGTTTACCAGGAAGATGAAAACACCTAAATAAAGGCATACAAGTTAGTGTGCAGACAACCCGCAGGGTTGTCTAGATCTAGGATCTAGATCTATTTTCAGCTCTATTACAGATTATCCTTTATTGCAAACACAAGTCCTAGGACTATTAAAAATGTATACTGATAAGACATAAAATTATTGCCTGATTGCTAGCATTGATGCAAACCCACTTATACTATTCAACAAACCTCCCTTTCCCATCTAGCAATTAATACTATACAGTGGAAGACATCATGCAGTTATTACAATGGAAAAGAGCTTTGACAACATTGTGTAGTGGCCTACTGTTCTTAGTTACATAACAAAGCATCCTGTTTCTCCCATACTAAAACCAAAACAAGATTATAGCTGCTTAGGTAAACTTAGTTAGGCTCATGCATTAATGCTAACTTCTGTCTTTGAATAATTCCAACCCTGTATGTTAATTCAAAACCTGCCAAATTGTAGCAGTAAAAGAGCTCGACAAATGCCTTACCAGATGCATTTATGAAAATGCTCTCTGAACTCTGAAACAATCTTGAAGTGCTTTTTTTTTATTTATTTGAAACTGAGAGTTTTCATCAAGAATAACTCATCCTCTTCCAAGGTGAAAAGGGAAGAATTATGCTAACTCATATGTCTTTGGAAGAGCTTTACCTGCTGTGATAAGCTTATTTGACTACATGGCTGCAAGAATGGTGACTTTTTGACATCAATTCCCATAAGAATATATCTTCCAAAGATTTGGATTTATTTACAGTTTAATTCAGTTGCCCTGTAGTGGAACTCCTGATGTAAAAGAATTTGCCTCCACAGCTTTCTTTCTCACGGCCCATGTTTTCTTCCTCTGATGACCACCATCCAACCTGATATGGCATTGCTAATTCCAGTTGATGAATGCTAATTCTTCTAGAATAAAGAACAGAATGATATGAGGTCATTTAAGCTTCTTGACGTGTCTCAAATTCTAGGCAAATGAAAATAAAAGTCAACATGAACACTTCAGGAAAATTATCTTGAAAGCTACTATGCCATATTTTAATAATGTATATAAACACTGAAGTCTAGACTCTTCTTCAGTCCTTTTTTTTTCCAAACAATGCTAAGTTCAGAATCATTGGAAGAAGCCTTTGGTGCATTGTCCCAATTGTCTGATCTTTTCTAGGCAATTACTTTTTTTTTTTTTTCTTAGTAGTATATAGGAGAAATCTCCAGTATAAGCACACACTTCACATTTTCAGCTTTAATGTGCCACTTAATTATTAAAAAACAGATTTATTTAGGATGAGAAATATATTTTTAAAATAGCACTGAAATCAGTAAATCAAAAAAACAACTTTCACATATGTAATTTGTATGTATTTTGGGTTAAGAAACCTCAGACATCTTGATCTGAGCCAAGAACCTCTATGTTCTACACTTTTTGATGCTGAAGAATTTCCCATCAATGACTAGGTAGGATGAAATCAACTGAAATTGAAGTCAGTGGGAATACCTTATAGCATAATATATTATTTGACATGAGTAATGGTGGCAGAATGCACCCTATGGGAATTGCACAGCTAAAGATTGGCACATTAAGTTGAAATACTCCCATTCCCCTCCCCTGTCGTATTTCCTGATACAGACTTGTCAGTGTACTTACAGTCTGACCTTCTGTTATTCCTTCTATTGACTCTTGGGGCTTTTCTGGTCGTTCTGGTTTGGTTTAGCTATTTGAAGCTGAAAATTTGGTTCATGCAATATTCTGGCAAGTTATTCACTTTGGTCTAAGTCTCTCATCTACTTCCTTGGGAAGGAGAAACCTGTAATGAGTTTGTGTAGCTTTGCCCTATAGGGGAAAATAAAAAGGAAACTTTAAACAAATTTCTCAGGGGTTTCATGACTGATATCTTGCTAAAATAGGCAGCCGTAGCCTGGTTACTCTATGGTAGCATAGAAGATGATGGATGGTGATTACAGGAATATTAGAGTTTGTAGTATTCCTCTCAGATATCGAAAAGGAATAGGAACATCTTGCTATTGTGCCACTGGACAACGATCAACCATTTAGCTGTGGGAGAAGATTTCTTGGCATTACATTAATACTGTATGAAAATTGCCTTCTGTTCAGTAAATACTGGGAAAGGATTTTGTTGGCAGAACAGACCAATTTATGCATCCCAATTTCATTGCCATACAACTCTTTCTGCAAACAGTGAAAGAATTATTTGGAACTGTGAGCAAATTGCAAGCCCACTCCTGTGATGTTTCCTTTCAAAGAAAGGTGCCATAGAAAGAATCAGCAACAATAAAATATCTGTTCCAAATTTAGATGAAGAAGAAATAGTTACTAGCACAGCATACCAGAAATTATGCAGGAAGAGATCCATGAAACTGTGAGATGACAGAGACAGGAAAAAACTTTCAGTACCGTTTTAGATCAGACTAAATCAGGCAAAAGAGCTAAATTTATATAACAATTTAAACAGTAAAAGTATTTCTTAGATATCTAATAGCAGGTTTCTATCCGGTGTGGCCTGCAAATTGTGTTAGCTCCTAGGAAGCTGGAAATACTCTGTTTTAGCAAAAGATAGTATTCTGAAAAGTGATAGACATGACATGCATTTTTCTTCCAGTTATAAATTCAACATACCTTTCTACAAAATTATTGCAACATTGATTTGACAATAGGAATTTAAAAATATTTCATATTTGTTCTCAAATGTTTCTTAATTTTAGTGAGATAAAATATTAAGTGTAGTTTTAATTTTAGCATCTCATGAAATTATTTTCATTTAAATATATTTCTCTTACAAGCTGAATAATCCCCTGTTGGGTTAGTGGGTAGGATTGAGTTTTTCTGCAGTCCTGTACTCTGTGTTCTCTTGTTCTGAGCAGAATATAAACTCCTGCTTCTCTTTCCTTGGAATGCTACAATTATTAGTTGCATGAGCATAAACAGGAATACTTAGACATTTTGTATCCTTCCTAAATTGTTTCTTAATGCTAACATGTTGGGGTTTTTTCCTTATAACATTTTCTTTTGTTTCTCTCCACATATACATTTTAGCTTCTCACCTTGTTTTCTTCCCAAAGAAGACCTCAGTATGATTTTATCTGGGACTGGGCATCTACATCACCCATATACTAAATATTAAATCTCTTTATTCATTATATATTTACTATCATGTGTATAGCATTTGCTATTTATGTAATTTTGATTTCACCATTTATATACATAATTTTAAAGGCATTTTCAGAACTGCAGAAGAATCTACAAACTGTGGACCTGATATTTGTAATCAGTGATTTGAGACATTTAATTCCCAAAGTCTGATCATCACCAACTTTTTCAATTAAGTAAAAGCACCACAGAAAAAACTTCTAGTTCTCCTATGTTCCTTTTCAGTCCACCATTGGAATGGGCTCCATAGAAATGGGGAAAGGCAGTTGTAAAGCAGCAAGTCTGAAGCCTTGACCTGGCATCAATTCAGGTATATATCTGGAATCAATATATTTTAGGTAATTTCTAGTTCTCCAGGCAAGACTTTTGACATGTCCAGGCCCCTGAATTTTTAATCTCATTTTCAGACACTCATGTGCTATGAAGGTTAGAAAGTTATTAGTGTTAGATATTACAATAAGATTTTTTCTTAATGTTATTGTCATCACCATTAATGTGTTTGTTTTCTACAACATGCAGCAAAACAAACATAAAAAGCACCAAACTTTGGTATCATTACTTTCTAACTTTAAATTCTATAGTGTGGCAAATGGCCGAGAAGATTTTTTTTCTCCCCCCAAAACTTGCTTTATTTCATATCAACAATTTGTCAGAGGTTCTGTTGAAACATTATACCCTTTATCAAAACTGTCTCTTGAGAATAATTGTTTGCTTTGGGGTCTTCAAACAGTAATTCCAGGATCTCTGCAGGCAAGGTTATTTACAGAAGGACATGAGAATCATTTGGTCACTGCTGAAGTACCTGTAGCACAACTACAGGGATGGACAAGTCTAGAATCAGTGGCTACTTCGGGAGTCACTGATATAAATCCAATAATAGTCACCGTAACACACTATCAGTAGTAATTCTGTACTGTGTAAAGTAGCTCATAGATTTTTGTAATTTATTAAATTTTTTGTATCTTTTGAAATATAAACATTAGAGATACATCTAGTATGAAAAAATCAAATCTAATCAGAAAGTGAGTGTGAATGTAGCTATTCCTAGGGAGTAAGATGCTACAGTGCATGAGAATAACATTTTGTAATGTCGAATATCAGTGGGATTGCATTGCAAAAATTAATATAAAATTATACAAACACAATGGAAATATTTCTGGGCAATTAAAACCAAAATATACCCCTGAGCATAAACACAGTCTTCCAAGCTAGAGGCTGTATTCTAAATCTGGAAATTCTGACTGTGTTTACTAAGTCAAGTATTAAATGAATGTTTGACCAATCCATGAGAAAATACAGTACAACATTGGCAAACCAAAGATATTCCTTCACTCTTTAGGATCTTGCATCCTTTGGAGACACTTGCTTGAACTGAAAAAAAAAAGCAATGAAGACTAAGAAATCAACAAAGCATACTTCTGCCACACTGTGTTAAGTAGATTTCAAGGTCAGAAACATTAGAAAGTTTGCCTTTCAGGATACACCTCCCTTGTTCCCAAATTCTTTTTTAGAACCAGAGGGTCACATTGAGATGGGTCACAGCTGACAAAACCAGAATAATTAGTAATACTTAATTTCACTCCTTAAATATTCACTTGGATGTAACTGAGCATCCAATGGCTAGGCTGTTTTTTATCACAGTTTGAGAAAAGGAAGTCTGAATGATAATAAAGCTTGGAAAAAGGTTTGGATTTTTTTTCTGATTGTTCTCCTCAGGACATATTAAAAGTCCGATACTTAAAGCCAACATCCTGGTGTTCTGCAAGACAGCAAATGATGTCTTAATTTCATTACTATGATGCTGAAACTTTTGTTTGCTGCTGGAAAAATAGTACAGTTAAACTTTAACTCGGAGGAATCTGGGCCTGTACAGTACACATAACTATTCTCTTGGGCATGCTTGGCAATAAAGCCAAGACTAATTTTGGATTTCATTTTGTTTAAAAGCCTAAATAGGAAGCCACTTACTCTATTTATTTGCTTATTCTTTGATGGCATAATTGTTTGCTGATCTTCCTAAGAAACTATCTCTGTGCAAGTCAAATGAGGGACCAAGGCCTAAAGGTCAGTAAAGTAGCACACAGGGAAATGAGAACAGTGTATACACATTTCTTTTTTTCTGACAATTGAGAGCATATGCTTACTGTGTCGATTTTTACAAACATGCATAACATTTTTACTACTAATAATCTACTTAGTAAAAATTAGTAGTAAAAATTGTCATAACATAATTTCAAGAAACACATCTCTGACTCTCCAAATTGCTCTCTAGTGTACACTGTACATATATTTGAAATTGTTTACAGATTTTGAGATGATTTTACAAGTAAAACCTAATCCTGATTTTTCATTTCTGTGACTTTAAGTTAAGAACTTTTTTGTGTAATTAAGCACAGTGGGTTGCTATGCAGTGTGGCAATGCTGTTTTGCTAGTTCATGGAGTACTGAATCCATAGTGCAGCATTAATTGCTAGGTAGGAAAAGATATTAATATTTTGAATGGTTGTAAGTGGTTTCGCATAAATGCCAGCAATAAGGAAATGGTTTTCTGTTTTATTGTTATGCATTTTTAATATCAGAGTGCACTATAACCATAAAGCTTCTAACAAAAATTAAAGCACTGTCTGAATCTTACTGTACATTTCAGAAGGCTTGATTTATTTCTTTTTTCTTTCTGTTCATGTCTTTTTATTCTTCTCTTTCTTTCTTTCTTTCTTTCTTTCTTTCTTTCTTTCTTTCTTTCTTTCTTTCTTTCTTTCTTTCTTTCTTTCTTTCTTTCTCTGTCTTTCTTTCTCTCTCTTTCTTTCTTTCTTTCTTTCTTTCTTTCTTTCTTTCTTTCTTTCTTTCTTTCTTTCTTTCTTTCTTTCTTTCTTTCTTTCTTTCT